>JAODLL010002132.1:0-12610 GCA_026546735.1 Forbesichthys agassizii
TTATCACGATACATACGTAATTTTCACAAATCTCACGATTCCATGTATAGCGATTTAATAATTTAGCAATGTATTTTCATTATATAACCATTTGCCAAATTCTGCCAAAATGTTTTGAATAATACAATAAATCCATGAGTCTGTCAATTACATTTACTCATTACATTTACTTTTTTTTTACTATTTATTTGAACTTTATTTTACTAGGCAAAACAATTATGAACAAATTCTTATTTTTAATGAAGGCCTAGCTACAGTAGAGATATATGTCTCTTGTGAGGAAGTGAAAACAATATAGCTAAAAATATAGGTTGAACGGCCTTTGGGTTTCTTTAAGAGAATCTGATTAGCAGAAAAGGTTTGGGGTAGTGAATGTTGTAAAAGGTGCATGAGATATGGTGGAGGGAGACTTCGTGTTATAGATGAATAGCAGCCATTGCATCTTGAGCCAAGTTTGCTGGGATGACCAGCAAGCACAGACTACAGCGATGTGTATGTACGATGAGCATATGTGGCACATCTACAAGCAGGGTTATGCGCAGACGAGGAGAGTATACTGTACTGCATATATAGACGGTATGTACTAGTTCTCCAGATACACAGACAATGTCTGCTAAAATGAAGAAAAGAAGAAGAAGAAAAAAAAAACATAACAAGTGCACGTTTTTGTTTTCTAACCTTGTAAGCGGTCCACGTAACAGTAGACATCAAATCGCTCTTTCACTTGTCTCAGACCGTACGACCGCACACCAGGGAGAGGTTGATGATGAGCTGCATTACAGTTTTCTCTGGGGAACACTATGGGATATCTGTGCATGGAACAGCCAACATATTACTATGGTTAGTAGCTCTCTGATACAAGCTATATATATATATATATATATATATATACAGTATATACGCGTTTATAAATGTCTCAAATTGTAATCAGGCACTCCCCACCTAGGAGTCGACCCAGGCTCCTGTGGGCGAGGCGGAAGTTCTCGCAAGAACACTAAAACCCAAGGGCTCCCTAGCGTTTATTTGTTTATTGAGATCCCCAAGATACCAAGGTAGTGACTATTCTTCCTGGGTCTACATAAAAACATTAACATACAAAATGCAAGTAGACCAAATAATATACTACATATTTTCTAAATACTATAAATCCCAAAACAAAAATCCCCTGAATCGTACCCATATTCCCTCTCATTACCATACATTGTTCATAAAAATCTCTAATAAAAAATAAAGAACTTCCTACTCCATCTGTGATTGGACACATTACAACGTCATATAGGTAGTCAACTAGCATTTAACAAAGACTCTTGAAAGAGAGAACAAAGTAAAAAGAAATTGTCTTATTTTTCATATTTATAAATATGAATTATATTCTAAAGTTATATACAGTATACAGACCATTGTTTGGAAAAGCTATGTCATTTTACCTTGTGATGGTAAAACATGTTTTAGATGCTCTTTAGAATAATATTTGCATGGCATGGCAGCGTGGCATGATCCTGGTGTATAAAGACCACATATTCCCTTTGTGAATAAAGCATGGCCATGAGCCTGAGCCCCACCTGGCAGTCTGGTCACTGAGCCAGCCAGCTTCACAGCTGTGCAGGCCTCTCTTGTAGGCTGATAGGAGTTGCTGGGGGCTGGCTATGACCGCCCCGATGCTCTGGCATGCATGCTTGGCCTGCTTGAAGGTCAGAGTGTACCTGCCGCTGATGGCCTGATAGTGGAACACCACGCCTGGGAGAAGGCATGAGAAGACCAGGGAGGAAAAGACAGAGATAAAGAGGATGAATGAAGGATGTTCGTTTTAGTTTCAGAGGGACTGGGGCAGGAGTCACATATTAGCCTTGGCAGTAAACCCCTATGCAAGACACCTGGTCCAGGTTATTGCTACCTGCATGTAAACTGTCACGGTGTTTATTGTATTGTCCCTGACAAATGAACAGAAAGTAAATTAGATTAAATGTTTTGTCAAATGAATGGGCAACCAGGACAGAGGGAAGGGAAAATAGTAATATAACTATGGGTAATACAGTTATTTAATCAAATACATTTCAATGTATGTTTATATATCTATATTTGAATCCAAACGTATTTGATTAACTATAATGAATATAAACAATTATATATAGATATAGATAGTTAAAAATGTGTGTCCAATATGTGCATATACTGTATGGTATAATAACAATTTTGGTAGGGAGACATTTTATTTAAAGAGTAATTGCACCCTAACTTGTGTTTTTGCTGTAAACTAAATAATAGGACTGAACTGTGATGAGACACTTGTGTTAATATTGACAAAACTCCTGTTTTTATCAGAATATGCATTATATGTGTCCAAGGTTCTTGCTAGCCTCTGAGAGTACTTTTGGTGCACTTTCACAGCATTGAATTCAAATCATGTTCATTTAAATTAAGTCAAATTTGAATAAAAAACTATTCAGTATGAAGTTTAATACATTTTCAAGCTTTAAAATATTTGCAAATAAGTAGTTACTAAGCACCTGTAGGAGCCAAGCTTGCATCCACGTCCGTCGTTAGGCTTGTCACCATGGCGTCTGTTACACTGGGCGGGAAAGGGACAGGAACGAAGGTGGCCAAATTTCCTAAAACCTCCATCTTGACCTCATGCTCAGGGGTCATGGTGATTGTGTCATGGATGGTGGTGGTCAGCACAGGCATCTTGGCATCATGCTCTGGAAAATGATGGTGCATGCTTTTACATAAGAGTAGCATGTCTCTTTAATAAAATGCCAATTACAAGAGAATGTTAGCCTTAAAGCCTTAAAGGGTAGGTGGCAATCACCCTTACCACTAGACTGTCCTTCAAGGAATGTAAATAATCTGTTCTAGAACGACCTTTTTTAGATATAGTGTGTATCTCAGAGCCCATTAGTGTGATGGATGTTTGTTAGATGGTGCAGTAGCTGGAGATGAAATGCCTTAATGATGAAACGCGTAGAAGAGCTAGCCTGGTATAACAAGACCATATTCACCAATATCTCTGGTCTGGCATGGCCACGCTCCATTGGGAAATGTTCAGTCGTTTCCTCTGGTTAATTTTGAAACTATTGGACAGCGTTTAATAACCAAACTGTTATGCTCGCCTTCTCTAGCTCTACCACCATTTTGAAGCGCGACTGACTTCAACGTCATCTCACTACCCCTACCCTGGTTTGTTGGGCCAGCAGGGTGGGTTTAAAAACGTTCACGTGAACAGGGTTTCCACACTGTAATCTCAACTAAAAGGATTTAGCTGAGAGCAATAGTCAGGCCAAGCCAGGCTAGGTCATAGTCACTCTTCTGTCGTCAATATATTTCTGTCTCACTGGGAAAGGGTTACCTTGGTAGCAGATGGCGTCGTAGCGTGAGCTGGTGTGGGGGAAGCCTGTCTGGTTGGTGTGCTGGTAGATGGTTCTCACCCCCAGGAGCCCCCCGCCACACTGGGGCCTGGCGACATTGATAGGGTAGCGTACGCTCATGTCTGCCAGCCAGCCGGCATTACACACGTCCATACCAGCCTTCCAAGCTAGGTGAAGCTGGCCCGTGGTGGCCAGGCGGGCTCCCAGTTTGGCACACTGCTCAGCTGCTTCACGGAAGGAGAACTTCCTGACGGACATGGAATAGAAGACTCTGCCTGGGTGGAGAGAGTAGGCAGGTAACATCATGTAACATTGTTGTCCACCGACCTATTTCATGTCCTGTACTATGTGTTCCTAATTAGCTTAAGAAGCCTTCAGCATAGTTATTCTGCTAGTGTGTACAAACGGACCACCAGCTTAATATTTTTTGGTATTTTATACTGTTGCTTGTGAACTATGATCTGTGACAAACCAACCATTGCTAGAATCCATCCGTGCATGATATGTGTAAGGTGTGTAAGGTGTCTTGGAAGAGCAATGGCGTGCGTACCTGACATCTTCTCAGCAAAACAGTACACATCGTACGTTTCGTTGGTGTCTCTCACGCCATAGGTTCTAACACCAGGGAACAAGTTTTTGTCTCCATAGCAAGGTTTCCGGGGATCAGTGATAGGGTACCTTGAGCAAAGCACAAAAGTGGACTTTAAGGGAGGACTTTTTCCACAAGAAATTAAAAGTGAATGATAAATAAACATGCCAATGATTTGGGGAAGATAATCTATATACAATGTATTGTATATCAGGTATATATATATAGGCCTAGCGCCTTCCTTCCTACCTAACAGTTTGATCAGACAGCCACCCTGCGTCACACTGGTGAAACCCGTCATCGTACGCAGCCTGGAGCTGTGCTGGCGTGGCGATGGTGGCACTGTTTTGTTTACACGCTGCTTTGGCCTTCTCATGTGTGAGCGTGTAACGGGACACGGGCCGGTAATGGAACACAACACCTGAGAGGGAGAGGGAGAGAGAGAGAGGGAGAGAGAGAGAGAGAGAGAGAGAGAGAGAGAGAGAGAGACCAATAGGATCAAATCACGAGAATTAACTGAACTTGAGGCGCTATTGTAACATACTTTGTCCAGCTGCATGTCACATGATTTAATAGAATGTCTAAAGCCATGTGTTCTGTTGCCTGAGTGAAACAGACTATAGCAAGAATGTTGAATGTTGAAGTGTTGAACTGATCTATAGAATAGAGAAACTCACCTTGGACAAGGATGTCCACAGAGTCATAGCTGTCATCAACACCATGCATGACCTCACAGCGGTAGGTGCCAGAGTCTCCGGACTTCAACTCCGTCACCTCTATGGTAGCATCAGTGGGTACTACCGGATAGTTGACCATGGTCACCCTGTCCAGATACTCGCTCTTTACGTGAACCTCCCCGTGAGAAGCCACCAAGATCACCGTGACCTTCTTCTTGGTCACGTGGGTCCATTTGATGCGATGTGCCAGAGAGGCGGTTTTCATGCGACGTTCCAGATGGGCGGCCCTTCGGGCTCCGTGTTTGCCAATGGTGCCGTCCTGGAAGTAGCATGGCACCAGCACCGTACCGCCGAGGAGCGGATGTAGCGGCTTCTCTAGTGGGATGCTAACACTTAGCATGTCATCCAAGTCTGGGATGAAGGTAAGTAGCAGTTAGCTTGCTAATTTGCATTATTTCCTTGCTGACTTCATTCAAGTCAAAGTGGGACTTGTGTCCTTGAAATATGCTACTTGAACAGCATGTAAGTTTCAGGTGAAGCAATTCACTACAATTGTAATATGCATTTGTTTCCAGTGTTGGGCAGTAACTAGTAACTAGTTACTAGTAACTAGCTACTGTAATATCATGACTTTTTTCAGAAACTAGTAGTGTAATTATTTACGATTTACTACTAATCCAAGCAGTGCTGCATTACTGCGTTACAAGAATGAGATTTCTGGTCCTAGCAAACTTAGGGTAGGCTAATTGAACCAACCTGTACAATCATCTGGTTTGAGAGGCTGCTCCTATGTTTAATTATTGTTTCAAAGAGGATTAAAAATGAGCTGGCTACACAGGTTGTCATTTTTCAGAAGGGGCGATGCAGGGTAGTGATTGTGAAAGTAATAGTAATGTAACCAGTAACGTAACTAATCATTTTTAATTTTTAATACTCAGTAACATTTTTGAAGGAGCAATAAGTAAATAGTAAAGTATTACAATTACTGAGTAACTTGCCCAACACTGTTTGTTTCTATATTTTATATTATAAATATTGCATTTATATTTTTATATTTATTACAGTATGTTAATATATTTAATCTATACATTTTAGCCTACTGGCTCATCGCTATGAACATCTTATTAAAGGCCATAGTTGAGTTAGGACTATGTGATGTGTGCATTGTGATTACAAACAGCTAATGGAAACTTTGATCTGTAATGTTACCATAACAGTACAAATTGTTGCAGTTGCAGTATTTTGATTGGCACAATGTCTGAACACAATGTGCTCTTACCGTGATGGTGGGAATGCAATGAGATTGTGGCCGTTATTAATAAGGGCAGTCCAGCACACAGCAGTAGGAGTAAGGTCATGCTTGCCTGGAGACCTGAAAATGTCACAAATCCTTAGGGTTCTACATTATAATAGCACAGGCATTTGCTGATAATCTTATCTACCAGAACATTGAGATCTAAAGTAGGCTATAAATACATTTATATAGTCACTTGTTAACGATATACTGTAATAACTGACACCTTTTCTCACAGGTTTTGCATGGGCCTACACCCTACGTATAAATAGACATAAAAGTGTAGTGTTTTATTAAACCTTTTGACTTGTTGTGACCATGTCTAACTGTGTGGACCATGTAGGTTTATTTTTATAATTATAAGTCTCCACTCATTCCATGGTAGTCAGGATCTAGCGTGTATTTGGTGTAAGGGTTTCTTACATCAGCAGCAGTGGCAGAGGTGGAAGTAGGGCACAATTATTTGGAAACATTGCACATGCTCACTGCAGAATGAAAGCCTGTCTGTCCGTTGGCACTGGAAAGTTTTTGGTGGAAAAATGTAATATTTTTTCATTTTCATTCAACACAGGAAAAGGGAAGAAATGTTCATTTATCATTAATTCCATTTACAGTTTCCATGCTACAGTACATGTTCATATATCTGTTTGCATTTGTGTTGGTGTGTCCTATTCACTTTTCACACAATCCAAATGTTGTTATTACTACAACATAATAATAATAATATTAATAATAATAATACAATTAAGATATTAACATAACAACCTGCTTCATCTTCATTAAGAATTAATGAAGATTGTTTTACCTGATAAAAACCATAACAATAATACCTGATCTTTTTTAGCACTGAAAAGTTTGAAGCTGAATTATAAGGATCTACTAACCAGGTTTCAGATTTTAGCTACCATTTGCATGGTTACAACTTATATAATTTGCTCTCATACACTCACTTGTAGTGCCATATATAAACGGCTATCATACTTTGGCACTTGCTGTACACATTCAGTAATTGATCTGTTCAGGTATAATTAATGTGAAAAATGTGACTTTATTTGTACTATTTCAGTGCCAATCGCAATAAACTACAGAAAATGCAGTATTCATCTTTGAACTGCAGCCTTATTGTTATAAGGTCCAGTGGAGGCCGCACACTATATTATTAACTGTGTAACCTCTTTGTGTTTATTCATACAGGCTCATTCCTAACAGCCAATAAACCAACCCATAAACAAGCATACTGTGACTACTACTTACTACTATAATTCTGCCTGTTAAATTGGTAATAAAACATATGGTGTGTTACACCTTTAAGACATCTTTACCAGGAGCATGTGTATCTGTGTGTCTTCACAAGCCATGGCTATATGTGGTAAACTGGCATTCTCTAAGTTCCACACATCAGGACAAATAGAATGGCCAATATTTGCCTTGCTGTCTGTTTTTTCTATACAGTAGGTCTACATTGGCGCAGTCGGACAGATTTGAGAACAATTTCATAATAGCACTCAATAGATTAACATCTCTGCTACCAGTGTTAAATGGTTGTGTTAGAACATTAATTGACTATATATTAACTTCAGCTTTTAGTCTCTTTTTCGAACATATATTATAGTATAGCCTTATTGTGTAAAGAAAATTCACAAGAAATACGTATGTTTTAACTAGACTAGAATAGAAGTCCATATAGAGTAAGTGACTTGAGACGCTACAAAGTCCTATTCAAATCGTAGTTGATGTTGAGGTTTTACGATAATTAAATGAAGAAGCAAGAGACGACCGTTAGCAAGACTCTCCAACAACCTCTAGAGGGCGCCAACAAAAAAAAAGTCTGTGCTTATGTCCGTGGCCAACAAAAACCTTACGTCAGTATTGGTAACTATCCACTCATTCCACGGATCTTTCCAAATGCATCATTTAAACTGTGGCCACTTCATAATATACTCCAGCATTGTGAGGCAACCAAACTGGGCCAGACCAAGCCAGTGGGACCAGTGTCCACAGTATGCCCATTGAGTCAGTGGGGTATATAGCAGCGCTACCCCATTTAAACAGTGTGGTATGTTCCCTTTCTCAGTTGAGGTGAAGGTTAATAAGGCCTTGGTCTGTTCCCGGGTAGGGTGGAGGGCGGAGCCCTAGGAGGGCAACCCAGCCAAGGTAAACACAAGGCGGGTATCCAAGGAAGGCTCCCCCTCTGAAGACCCTCAGCTAAAGAACAGTGTGGACATTGATATACTTACACACAGTCATGCACTCCTTGTGTGTGTGTGTGTGTGTGTGTGTGTGAGAAAGAGTACGTCTAATGCCTCTGGTAAAAAAAAAAAAAGGGTTGTGTGTACATATGAAGGTTGACACACATGAACACACCCCGGTCCTGTTTTAGAGCCCACTGTAATTGGATGGAGAGGTTAATTTCATCTTCACAGTTGCCTGTGTATACTTATGCATGCAAATATGCAATTCATACTCCAGCATTGGAATGCATGTGTTCTAAAAGAAATAAAATTTCACAAAAGAATGAACTGCACCAAGACAGTTTAATTCATGATTTTCTCAATTATATTTTTTGCCATTTTGTTACAACTTGTAACAATGGCATATTTGCTTTTCCTATTTCCAAAATTGTGCTATGAACTAAATTAAAAAAAAAAACAATGATTACATATTTGTTTAGATTTTACTGTACTTTTGTGTCAAATACAGTCCGTGCTGTTGTACTATATACAGTACACAGTATGGAACCATATATTTATTTACAGCTCAGTAAGTACACTGAAAGTCTCTCATCATTAAAGCATATGTTAAATTAAGTAACTGAGTTATAATAGTACAGCCTGTATTCATGTTGTATTCAAATAATTAAAAACATTGTACATTACAATTGTGACACAGCTGCCATAACCATTGACTGATGAGGAGATTGACATATATCTTGATACAGTCATGTGATGTCTGCCGCATGTAATGTATCACAGTTGTTTCTACAATGCATCTTTATATAAACCCATGGCCTTGTTGCAAGGAAACATTCAGATATCATTGTAAGCATGACAACAATGTCAGGTTTACTTGCAGCATATCTTTCCTTAGAGAGTTACAATTGTATTGACATTTAAGGAACAGAACGGAGACTCATTCCATCAGGAACATTGCACATTCATGGTTACTCAGTCCAATTTACATTATGCTTTCAATTAACCCACCTTTCAATTACTGAATATAATGATACAGAAAACTTAAATGTCAGGATATAGTGCTAGATAATTTGTAGGCTGCTCTCTACATACATATAAAACCATATATGTTATGTATATAATAGTGCTTCTACTTCTAAGGTACAGCATTGTATATATTTAAATGAAATAGTTAACAGTTGCAGGTGGGACACATTTCAGTCTCTCAATTCTACAGTAACACCTCACCCCATTGTAAGCGTTAAAGGGCCCCTAAACCCATGTTGCTTTTCGTGCGCAGCACACAAATATAGACAAGATACTGTACACTTACCAATGACGCTCTAAAGCTCCCAGTGCCCGTGACTTCAACCTGTGAGATGAAGCTTATCAGACTGGACTTGGACAGGGCGTCTTGCTCTAGAGGCTGCCGGAGAGCAGAAAGAAGCTCTATTCAAACTGCTGCAAGTTTAGCAGTTGGAAAGAGAGAGAGAGAGAGAGAGAGAGAGAGAGAGAGAGAGAGAGAGAGAGAGAGAGGAGGGTAAATGGATGTTTGTGTGTATGTGTGTGTGGGTTTCAGCCAATCTAGGCAGTTGGTGATGTCATACAAGAGCCATTAACGGTGGATTCAGAGGAAGCCTCAATATCCAGATTACTTTTGGGGAGCTGTTGTTCTTCATTAAACCAACCCTATGACCTTTAGTAATATCTAAGGGAGCTTATGCTACAGTATATAAAACAAATGGAAAAATATGTAATACATAATGGCAATAACCTTTAGTGAAACCATGACATGATTGGATGTGGATAAAACAATTCAAAAACATATTTGAAAAGTACATTCACATGAATGACACATGAATCATATGACAAACAATAAACCTCAACTCACATCCATATGGTGTAACACTATAGGGTGACATTGCAGATTCCATAGTCATTGGAAGATGGAATTTCTCATCCCAGGGACAGGATGGTTGGGTGGTCTGGGTGTTGGCTTTCCAGCCGGAAGGTTGTGGTGTTGAACCCTGGTGTTGACCTACCTGTAAGCATCCTTGAGCAAGATGGCTAACCCCCTACAATCTACTGTAACTGCTCCCAGTGGTTGGTTGCATCTTCCATGGCAGCAATCAGTGTATGTATGTATGTATGTATGATCCCAGATGTGGTAGTCCCTGGGTTACATTGGTATTCAGGACCATTCTGTTTAGTAGCATGAGCATATTTCCAAACTAATGCCAGTCTGATCCAAAAGCTATGTGTTATGTACTGTAGGTGTACGCATAACGTTGTGTTCTGATCCAAAAGCTGTGTGTTATGTACGCATAACGTTGTGTTCTGATCCAAAAGCTATGTGTTATGTACTGTAGGTGTACGCATAACTTGCATGCTTTTTAGTGCTAACAATGACCAATGCTTCATGCTGTTTGTCTCCTAGCATACTACTGTAATAATTACAATTACTACAAATAGACACTTATCCAATGTGGCTACTGTCCAAGTGTTAACGAGCAGGGGTTTAACATCTTGTGTATACAGACTTGTTTGAACCCATGACCTTTAGGGGACTCTTTCTGGAACCCCTTTGCATAAACAGTTGTGCAGAATGCAGAGTGGAACATTCTATTGTAAAGTCACTAGACTTCATCTACATAGGAGCATTTTCACTAGAAGCCATTCATTGCCATTCAAATCAATTTACTAAAGAGGAGGGTTATATTTTTGGTGGTTACCTGTTTAATAATAAAGATTTTAACAAAAGCCTTCCACTGTAATAAATCTACATGAGATAATATTATGTTGAATACATCAAACCCCCATATCTATAAAATATTTTTTGAGATGAATATAATGGTAGAAATTGTTGTTATTGGAAGACATTTTTCTTAATTTATAGCTACCAAATAAGAAATATGTTCCTTATGATGCCATAGCTCATAATTTATTTACATTACCACAGCCCTCTGAAGGCAAGGCAAAGGCAACAAACCTCATTGGACCATGAACGGCATAAAACAACTTAACAGATATAAACAACTTCAATTTGTGGCCATACTTTTTGCTATGCTCCCTGACCTCCTGATTCCAGCAATGGGTAATGGGTCTATTGCAAGCAAATTGTTATTTTACCTACATATGGAATTATCTGCGTATTTTGAGGAAGGTGTTTGCGCAGTAACCGGCATATTGGTTAATATAACAACAATCAGATTTAGACTAAATTAAATTTAACCCTTGTGTTCATAGTCTGTTACTCCCTGTATATGACACAGGTACCCATGCACGCCTTCATAATTTGTCTCCCCAACACATTTTAGAGCCTGAAGTCTATTTTACATCCAGAAATGGCTCATCGGTGATTATGCAGATGTGTCATAGGTCAGGCTTCATATTTTATTTCAAAGGGTTTACACTCGATTTTTTCGATTTTCTTGTGATCGGGCATCTCCTAGTGTGAACAAAACAGGCAGTGTAAGTTCATCTCCTGCTCTTCTCCCCCATTGCTTCCTCCTGACTGTAGGTTGGTCAGGTTCTGGACTGTTTCTGATCCACCTCCTCAGGGATGATGGTTTCCTTCTCAGAGTGTGATCAGAGTTGTGCTACTGTATGTGAACTAATATTCTCCTCCTCTTCTTCCTCCTCCTCCTCCTCCTCCTCCTCCTCCCTCTCATTGTCCTATGGTTCCTCTGGAGTTCCTGTTATTAAAAGTTAAATGGTTTGAGTTACATAAGAGTTACAGTGCATCTGTGATATGTACAGTATAAGCCCATGCCGTTCTGTTTAACTGTATTTTCAGCAGATATTGCTGGGTTGGGTTTTTGTGTACAGAAGTAAAATTCATCAAATTGCAGGTGGAAACAATTTTCTTCTGTTTACCTTCACACATTTGACCAGAGGTTAATACGCTATGAAATGTGGGCTTTGTCTGTGGTCGGGTTAAGGGCAGCAGAGCATTTTTGTATAAAATGTGTTGATGTATTTGATGGGTGTAATATATAAATATTTTGTCATATAATAAATGATTGTGCAGAACAACCTTGAAAATCTTGCTGTATTGAATTAGTATAATGAATCAAGCATCTTTATTGATAAAAAAATATATATTTTTAATTTTCTTTTTTTTACATTTTTTTTTCAGTAGTAGCAAAAGACCTACAGCAACTGGAAGCATTAAATAACTAATACTAATAACTAATAATAATTAAGAAACTCACAGAGTCTGCAAGAGATATAAACACAATGCTATATGAAGTTATCCATATGTAAAGGGGCGCTTTGCTGGAAACAAGCTAAAATATTGCTGACACTTGCAGTAAAGTCAAAGAGCCTGCAACTTATGCTTCTTTCCTGAGGGTGACACATTTCAAGCTGAAAAAAAGTGCTGACACAGATGTTTATTTTGTGTTTTGGAGTTCATGTCTTTATATGGGCATATAGCCCCTCTCTCTCTCTCTCTCTCTCTCTCTCTCTCTCTCTCTCTCTCTCTCTCTCTCTCTCTCTCACACACACACACA
>JAODLL010002133.1:0-12608 GCA_026546735.1 Forbesichthys agassizii
TGAGGGCGTGAGGCACTGGGGATGTGGTCCGTCCTCCCGGTCGTCCTACCCCGGCGAGTCCAGCGAAACGTTACAGCGTCTTTTTAAAATAGTTTTCTATTGGCATAAAGCTTTTTATACGCTGCTTATGCACCCTGGGTACCTCGCGATTAGAAGCGGTCCTTCCATGGGGATGTCAACAAAGTTTACAGTTGCTAGGAAACCTCATTCATGGATGAGATGCTGTCACTTGATGCCAGGAGGTGTCTAGTAGCGATATATAATAAATTTTTATTTTTATTTTTATTGTTTCACTAACACAATCTCAGTGTAATTAAGGGATTAGCTGAAACTAAATATTCTTTGTATGCTTGTAACGCTAGAGAACTATCATTGTTTTAGCAGGGCTAGCTAGCTAGCTACTATACACCCACAGTGTACTCGGCGCCAGAGGATTGTTTTTGTAAAACAATTTTTTAAAACAGCGAACTGCTTTTTTTTTTTTTTTGAGTACGCTGCAACAAAAAATACAGTGCACCTTGTGTTTTGGAAATCTGAAAAGAATGTGATGTGATCTGGGCAGGGTTGTTTAGTAACACCAGATTATTTCCCCAATGCACACATATAATGGATAGCTAGCAGAACATGAGGATGAAAAAGTGTATTACTGTAGCTGTAAAGGCTGCACGACACGGAATATTCTGGACACAAATCAAAGATAATGTTCTTCAGATATTGCTTCCATTAAAAGAAGCAAATGAAAATGTTGTTTTTTTTAGTCATGGAGAAGTCAACAGTGCATTGCTCTGATACATCTATTTCAGTGGTAATCTGGCTGTCATTATGTATGACTAAAGGCTCAGTCTTGCATTTCATTGTTTACCCTGACAAAGACGTTGGCTGGAGTCATTTGAGCGGTATGGTTCACTGGGCAGTGCTGAACTGCACTTCCCAGGTGCACTTAAACACTGTTCAGCCCATTACTCACTGACAGTAGGCTGCTAGTACACATCTGTTTTGTTTGCACTTTTATAGTGTATTTAGTAGCTGCCCCTAATGCTTGCTGATGCACTCATACAAGTTGGAGCACACAACATATTTTCTACTCTACATGGTACAATTACCTCTCCATGCATATAGGCCCAGTTAGTATGAATCACAAGGTCAGTGACCCTCCACAGAATTAGACACAAACACCAGTTTGCCGGTGACTCATCATTCTTATCAATTCACATATCCAGGAACTAATCAAGTGGCTCATTAGTTCCATTCTGTCCGCATGTAAATGAACATTAAATGCTACAAAGGAGCTACTTATTCACCTTATTGTTAAGTGTTACCAGCTCATCCACTGACCAGAAGCCCCTTCAGTGCCACGTTCACAAATGAATCAGGGATGTACAGTAGCAGTCAGACTGGGCTGAATGCCACACTATTTGGCAGGCGCTGAGAAGTATAGCAGAGCTAGCAGCTAACAGCCAAATCATTTAACGTTTTTGAATTCAAATTGAAGTTTTCTGCCATCTGTGCACCAAAGTGATGTGTATGTATGACCCACTTACATTGGAGTATTACACGTATAATTCATAATGGACACAATGTCTTTATTTTTTTTGCATTTTCATGCTCATTTGTATAGACCACTGCATGGATTCTAAGAGGTAACAATGTGAATATGTACTGCTGCTGTATCAGAGGACATCAGTACCTGACATGGCGATGTGTCAAGGGGGGGCAAATGAAGGTCCTTATGGCCTATTGACTACCCCTAGAGAAGATGTACTGTAAGAAGTGGAACTGCACAGATGCTAATGATTAATGCCTCCCCGACGGGGAAATACAGTATATAAGCAAATGGGGTCATAGACACACTTTGAATCGGGTCACTTTCGAGATAAATGTCCTGCTGGCTATAACCTCATCTATTAGTGAAATATTATTGCAGAGTAAGCAGGAAAGTTGTGCTGCTAATGTGATTATTGGTTGATGTACGGCACTACAATGTGTCATTTGTAGCTCTAGTAGCTACTACCTTTGTACCAAAGGGAAGGGATTGCAAATACCACAAAGTATTTTCAGAATAATTTCTTTATTCTGCCATTAAAAACCTGCTTTGCGGCTGTTGTGTCAAGTATTTCCGGTGGGAGTGTAGGGCTACAGTATGCAGTGGCCACTACAAGACTTTGTAGATCCCATGTGAATGTTAAGTGCAGTAAAAAATAATGTGTTTGCACAGTGAGTCTTTCCTGGGGAAAACATTTACAAAAGGTTCCAAAAAGAGCTGACAAATAAGATTAATAGCTAGGGAAAGAAAAGTCAGAGCAATTTCATAGCATTTCACCAGTTTTTTCTGTGTGTGTGAGAGAGAGAGAGAGAGAGAGAGAGAGAGAGAGAGAGAGAGAGAGAGAGAGAGAGAGAGAGATGGGGTATGTGGGTACAAGATGCATACCATACTGTATTGTTTTTTAGTATTGTACTGTCAGATATAACTCACATCTTGGAAGCCGTACAACTCCACTGTGACAAAAACTAGTCACAGAGCCATACATACACAAATCATTGTCAACGTTGATTCCTGAATCAATTTAGACTGCAGGTAGCTTGTTTGTTTGGACACCAGTGGTGTTCTATTACTTCAAAGCAAACTACAGTATAGCTGATGATAGCTAGATGAATACTTCCGTCAGTACAGTATAGTAAAATCATAGTTTTTGTTGTTTTGTATGTTATGCTGACACTAAGAATAATATATAATTGTCTTTTTCTTATACTTTGCTGTATTCCCATGCCTTTCAAGGTTTAAATTCCTTCTCTATGTTGTCAGTTAAAAGTTAATATAAAGTAGGTACAGGGTTTGGAAGTAACTGGTTATAATAGGACTTGCAGAAGAAAAATGCATAAAACAATAGTCTGTTCTCATATTAATCTTTCATTAACGTCAATCAATAATTGAAATAAAGTCCTACTTTAATCTGATATCCTGAGCAACATAAACAGTCACAAAAATAGAAAGATTTGGCATGGCAAAGCAATACATTTCTTTGGATGGCATTTCAAGAACAATGTTTAGACATGAAGTAATCTAGTCTAATAATTGAAAGTAATCAGATTATATTACTAAATGTAGGTAATCCCAACATCCTACATCATTGATGTAATTTTTGTCTGGTAACTACTAGTAACTGATTACATTTTAAAAAGTAACCTACCCAACCATGAGTAATAATGATGCTGTTTTACATTTTCAGTACCACGCTCAAATTTACAATTGTGTTGGTTTCCAGGCCAGGGCAGTACAGACACACTTATTTGTGTTGAATTCCACACCTGGAGAATATTTTAGGATTAGGAAAGAGGAAAATGTACAGCACGCATACTGTATGACCGTGTGGGACTATTTCATCCATAACACTGTTAGAAAATGTATCTTATTGCTTTTATACATCTTAACCAATTTGTTATACTTGTGTTAGATGGCCTTAAGCCATATATATTACGCTAATGACCTGGGAACACAGAGCCCAACTGCTGACCGGTCAACCATTGTGTTGATGTTAAGTAGTAGCCCCCTCTATGTCTTCCTCTGTGTTTACCATCCCCTTTGGTTTGTTTAGATTACATCTTCTTATCTATCTCTGTAAACGGCTCTTCAAGCCACCCCCTCTTGTGTATAAATGTTTTCTTAATGTCTCAATTAAACTAGAGGCATTGTGCCATTCATGCTCTATGCTGCTTCTCCTTGGCCAAGTCTCATTAAATTACATTTAAGTAAGGCAACTGGACTCTAAAATGAATTATTTTATCTATCAAATACTATTGCATTATACTGTAGCAACAGAAATCCCACCCCATTCCCAATGTTTCTGCCCCAGCTCACTGCTAATGCGTGAAACAGTTGTACAGGGAGGGGCAGGGAGCGCTGTGAGCAGAATGCAGATACTCAGCTCATACGTGTATTTTAAATCAAAACAACAATGTTTTTGTAATGCTGGTTTCAACCACAAGGGCAAGAAATCGATGAATGCGCCTTTAATTACAGCAGACAGGTGTAGTAATGGGCATGTCTATTAGGCTGTAATCCTAAGAGTGGCACAAATTGGTTATATCCTTTTTCAGTAGGAGGAACAGAGATTCGCATGGATCTTTGTAATGTGACACATGTATGTGACCCTTGGTTGACATTGTAAGGGATCACAGGAAATCAGGCCTGATCCCCCAATGATTGACTTATTATCAAAACTAAAAACTAGTGTAAATAATGGGCTAATAATTCTACCCATTAGCTACTGGTGTACAGTCTTAGCAAAGAAGAGAATGATGAAGAGAGAGAATGATCCAAATCAGGGTCGGACCTGGAGGTGCAGGGTTGGTGCCTGCCCATCCAAATGTAAACATGCTGCCCATGCAAATGATGGATTGTTGTTCTGGCCAGAAGCATGTGTAAAGCTGTAGATTTGTATGTATAATTTGTAATGGGTCGGTGATGACGGGTATCACCGTTCCATCACACTTCGCGGTTTTCTATTTTTATCTGAACACATCCTGGTCTCTTTACTTTGTTTTGTGATTACCCACACCTGGTTTGAGTGTCCCTGATTGTCCACACTAAAAATAACCCGTTTCACCTTGTTTTTGCTGTTTTGCTGTATAGATACAGTATGCCTACTGTATCTATTTAGACACGACCACTATCTTCTTTTAAATGATATAAGCATGTACAGTATGTTGGGTATATGGAAGAGATGTGTTAGTTAGTTACTTATTTAGGGTATTGTCCCCAAGGGGAAATTATTTTCCACAGCCTATATATAGTTTTTACATCCAGCAGCAATAATCTTACATCAAACAACCTACGACAGTAAACAGTGTGTAAAATAAAATAAGTAAAACAATTATAAGCCTACTTATTTCCTGACTGTGGAAGCTGGTTTAAATAGCTCTTAAAACAAGCCCTTCTACACCTCAGGGACCTGTACATTATATTGACGTATTAGTGAGTGTGTGGTGTCTTATGAGGTTTCAATGTGTATGATGGCCTTACAGTTAAGCTCTGATAGGTTAGATATGTGCAGCCGTGTTTGTGATACGTGTTGGTTTTAAAGGCTGTGTGACAGGCAGCATGTTGAAGAAACACGTAGAGCGTCTGGAAAAAACTCTAAAAAACGAAAAAAGATAAGGGCGACACAGAGTCCTTTGACAGATGGCTACTAGTCTTTGTTGGCTGTGTTTTGAATGTCATTGGTGCAGTTTAATGTTTAGTTTATTGTCCAGCGTATTTAAAGCTGTCAACAAGTTCAGCATTATTGTTGTTGATCAGGACGGGTGATTGGGTACCTAATACTACGCATTTAGTCTTCTTGACATTAAGATGAAGTGGTTATGCTCACATCACTGGGAGAAGTGAGCAGCAGTGTTATGGTAGTTATGGCAGTGTCATTTGAGCAAGTGGTGGTGGGTGAGAGAGGCTGGTGCAGTCACTGGTGTGTCGTGTGTATAGAAAAGGGCTCAGCATACATTCAACCTTCGTTAAGTGGGACCAGCCAATGAGAAAATGTTGCTGACTGACTGACTGACTATGTTAAATAGTCCATGTATTAAACTCTAGACAGTAGGTGGTGGTAATGTACCATGTAGACAATAGGTGGCGGTAATGCACCACGTGCATGAGTATTGCCCAATTTTTTAACTGCTGGTATTACCCAATGGTGTTAGCTCATGCTCACAACCGACTGAACTAGGCTTGATTTGTGACTTGTTTGTGACACCTTCAAGAACAGCTATGTAACTGGCAGCTACCAGCAGATGGCAGCATGGATCAATATGCTTTTTACAATAAACAGACTATACAGTTTTCAAAAAGAGTATAAATAACTATAATCTCTTACCCTCTTCTGACCTTTTTCTAAGGGAATGGTAGTGGCTACATTCAAGTGCAGTTTAAAGGATTTATTTGAATTTATCAATTGACTTTTACCTTACTTATATCACTCTAACAGGACAGGACAAAGGCTGGCATGTTTGTGCATGCCCTGCCCTCAATCATGTTCCACATCACAATGAGCACAATGTTTGGTGGGTAAATAGTATGTACAAATACATTTTCTTATTTAAAACTAAGAAACTTGTGGACCATGATTCAAACATTAAAAACATGTTAATTGGGGGTCTGGAAAATGTAAATACCCATTTTATGCTTTTGTGTAACTATTGTACTAAACTTTTTTGACAGTAAACACTAGCACAATTAGATTCAGAAGAGTTTACTATTAAAACAAATGTAATGTAATAAGACACCATGAAACTATGCACTGACAGTGATTGAAGGCTTATAATAAAATACATACACTGTCAGGATGTAGCGATGACTGGTTGAGTGAATTTCAGGTGAATTTCACGTCAATCAAAGGGTCTATAATTAGTCAACTGTCTTTCCAGCACAATATCAGTGCTGAAAAAGACCAATTAAACGCACAACATGTCAAACATTGACACAAATGGGTTATATGGGTCTCTGTTATTTTTTAAATTTAGCAGTTTTTTAAGTGAAGAAATTTATAAAGAAGTGCAGTGGCTTAAGAATGGATTCTTAGAAAGTACAGGCATCTGCAGTACAGTAGTGGCTGACAAAGTGGGTTCAGGACTCCATTTGAGAAATATTTGGGTTGGTCGCAAGCTAAAGTAGAAGCAACCTTTGGGGCTCAAAAGATTTGAAGACTACTCATCATTGTGCATAACATAGAAATTATACAGTACAATCTAATTAAAATGTAGTTTGAGATTGCATAAAACATGGTTTTGACACCTTGCTCATCTTTCAGGACAGATCAATCACCTGCTTCTGTTTTTTATTAAAAAACGAAATAAAATAAAAACATTAGGCTATGTTACAGTAGGTTCATTGCATGAATGTTCATGGCATGCTACTTTATCAAGATAACATTGGCAATGATTTAAACTGAAAGTTTCTACATTACATCACAAACAATGACACTAGTACAGTATATGCTGAAATAAACAGGACTCGCTAGAATCTGAGCCACCCAGTCTGTTCATTGAAAGAAATCGCCTGACACCTACATGCGTTGTCAGACCTTTGAAAATTGGCATTTGTGCTTAGTGGGCAGAGAAAGCAATTCTCTACTTGACAGCTTTTTCAAATGTCACGTCAACACTGTTAAACTGGTATAGTCAAAGGTATGACAGATGTATGCTTTTGGTTTAATGTGAGGTACACTGTGTTGCCAATGTACTGTAACTTCCTCTCCAGCTGTTATGATTGTACTGCTAGCATTATTTACACAGCAGCTATTACATGATATTGACCCAATGTGAATAAATATTCTAACTTCTCTACAACTCAAATGGAGATCTTGATGTAAAATATGATTGAGAATCATTTCATTGTATCAGATTACGCTTTACTGCTTAAGACATAGGACTTTTTTCTCATATCGTGTGTACAGTTAAACAGATTTGAATGTGTAAATGTCATAATTTATTGTATAATCTCTGAAGGCAATGAAACCAAGACAAACCATAATTTCATATGGCTGATTGTTTAGAAGGGTGCCATGAATGTGAGATAGTGTGAGATCTTCAGAGCAAACAGTGACGTGACAATATACTGTATGGTACTTCATTCAGTAATCAATTAAACATAAAGTCACAAAACAACAATGGGATTAATTGAAAAAACACAACTGGTGTTATGTCTGTTAAAGACCACACAATGTTTGGAAGGTTTGAACCCCCCCCCCCCCTCCCCCCCCGTGTCTCCTATTAAACCATTTGCCAGACATTTGCTATAACATGAGTTAAAAAAGCACATCAGACAGGTTGAATGGCAAAATGTACATATATAGACATATCATGCCTTTTGTTAGTAGAAAAGTCTTTGTTAGAAAAGAACCACTTCTTACCCTCACATCGAATGTTTTTGTAGCAGAAGAGCAGCACTCTGATGGCTGATAGGGATTGAGTTTCTCTTGGTCACGGCAGATTAATGTGCTCACACAGATCTACTGCTTTGAAGATGCAAACAAAGTGGATTTTCATTTAAGCAAAATGTGATTTCACAACGCTATTAACAATAATCTTTTTTTATCTATAATGAAGAGTGGAATAACTCCCACATTCTAATGGTGGAATACTTATACTGTAGGCTACTACGGTATATTCATAGTTTTGTTGTCTTATTGGCTGATATTAAGCAGTGGTTATCAAAGTATGAATAATTACTATTTTACATCTGTTATTGCATACACTATACAACATATTGATATATGTTTTTTAAAATGCTAGTTTTAGTTAGCCTATATGTTATAGGTTAAAATAATGCTAATTGGTCTCAAATTGTTAACCGCTGCTTTTTGGGAGTTGTGGCTCAAAAAGTTTGACAACCGCTGACAGAGAGTGAGGGTTTACAAACTGTTGGTTTTGTTAATGTCCCTTGTGGTTTTATCTCTTCACCTGATTTGACCTGCCAAGTGGTGTTTACGAGGCGGCCTGACTCTTATCTGCTCTCCCAGCGTTGGCATATCAAATCTGAGTCAATATCCCGAGGCAGTGCAAAGATGAGGCAGCCACCAGCTCCATTGCCAGTTGTAGCCCATAGGCCTACAGGCAAAATGAACAGGTGAAACAATTCCCCCTGATTGACCACAGCCAGGATTTGGACCAAATTGTTTTGTAAGGATTTACTATGGCGGTCCATTTGGTTTAAGTAGGATTTAGATCCTAATATTACTTTGTAATTGCCTGTGGGACAAATTAAACTGTTACTCACAATGTTATGCTATAGTAGGCAATTTATTAATTCATGACATGTATAATATTAGTTTAAGCTTTAATTCAGAATGAATATTGCATTCATTCAACGATATTTGTTGGATTGTTAAATTATTGTACATTGACATAAGGATAAAGTGCCAGATTGCAGTATTAAGGTTTAATCTGAAAATACACCCAAAAATCAAACTCCAAAAAATAACAGCAGTGTTTGTCTTATCAGGACACAATATGTATGAGAAGGCTTGATGTGTGCTTTTATAAACACATAACCAAAACTATTCTTGTTTTTATCTGTGGATCATTATCATAGCAAACACAAAGAAGGTATTGCTATTGCCCATGCCTCACTCATCATACTGTTACACACAGTACATTGATGTTTCTTAATCAAATAATAATCTTCTACTGCTGAGAACCTTCATTGGAGGATGTTAGACTCCTCCATTTGTTGTCCACAATTGCTCTTGTCGTTGAACCCATTTGAAGCTCGCCTACAATCACTCGCATTTTGTGCTTCATGAACACTTCGATATCTAAACGGTGAGCAGGCATTTGCAATTCTTTGTGCCATAAATCAATCAATGAGCTTACCTTTAAGCAGTTATCTAGGGCATATTCCCAGCAGGTGCATTACACAAAGGGTGTTGCTGATTCATGATCAGTCAATAACATCATATCATTCGCTAGTTCACTTAACGTAAACCAACTAGACTAGTTTAATGTGGAGGCTACAGTATGTCAACAGTCCCAATAGACAGGGAATATATGGCTCCACTGGGAATTGTTGATGTGAATCCAGATGTGAGCGGATGGTTTAAGGTAGCCATAAATCACTTTTGGGGATTGAATACAACACATGCAACTGCTGTGCTAGTTTGTATACACCATTAAACCTGCATGTTCTCATCTGCTGCTCGTGTAAACAGACAAGGTAAGAGTGCAGTATGTCAAATACATGTTGGTTCTGCCTCAAACAGCTCTCTGATTCTGACTTGACTTAATATGCATATACTGTATGTAGCATGCGGATAGGAAGGATAAGAAACACAGCGTACGTTAAGGCCAGTCTAATTGCATATTTTTCTTATTGTTGCTTTAAAAGAGTTCCCCTTGCAGTATATTACTATACTACTACTACTATATTAGTATATATTACAGTTTCTTTATGAACATTGACAATCTATGTGTCCTCCCTAAAATACAGCCTCTTTCCTTGGAAGCATACTGTTTAAAATGTGTACAGGTGGTTGGTTTGATCCTCGACATCCCTCCCCATCCATACTTAATCGTCATTGTTAAATGAGCAATAATTAATAATCTCAAAAGTGTTAAGCTCTAATCATCAATACAGTTATATGAATTCATGATTGATATATCCCTGGGATATTTCCTGAAGCATATTGCATACCGAAGTCTATAGAAAGTAACTGGTTCAGTATGTTGTAATTTTCTTGTCTTTTTATCTGCTCCGCACTGATGCACGCAGAGAGAAGGTAAACATCTGTCCATGGCATACACATCTGCAGAGCGCTATCCAGTAGAGCTGGCATACGTTTCCCCTGCAGAGGCAGATGGTGTGGTTAGTGGTGTATGCATTCCACACAAGCACGCACGCACACGCACACAGACTGACAGTAGGCTCATGCATTGATTTGGGCACTATAAAGGAAACAATATTTAACATTTTGCTAGGTATTTTCACAATTTCCCCGATACTGTAAGAGCCTTATGCTATGATATCTTTTTTTCACTAGCTCAGAAGATTAATAATTATATCAGCATCACTTTGCACTATAACAGTGAAGGTTTTGGAAGCGTTGCTGTTGGCATTTTGGAAAAACACCAGTAACAAAAACCTAATATTATACGGTGTCTTGCTCCATCGAACGCGAAAAGCTCACTCCATCTGTAACGCCTCCCTATGCCCCCTATTCAATATAATGGGATAAATGTATGGCTAATATATTTAGAATATACTGTATGAGTTGAACAAAAAAATACACCCCCTGTCATGAACTGAAAGACTGACACTGTTTTTTGGAGCGAGGCTAAAAACATGTTTATATTGGCTGTAAAGTTGGACATTTGAACAATGGAGTCTATGGGATTGACTCCCTTTTGCAGCCAGCCTCAAGCCGCCATTCGATTAACTGCAGGGGATGGCACTTCCGTGCTGTATTTATTTCTCAGCACCGGAGGTTCCCGCTTAGTGCATACATGTATATGGACATTCAGAGCTGTTTGTCTTTCTACTTAAACTGAATCTGATGATTTCTGTTAGTCGCATTAAGAGCAACGCACAGACATTAGTCTTTTGCAGGGTCGGCATGTTGCAATGCTAGTAAACGTACTGCTTCGACTTGAAATCAATGCCATTAGAGAGAGACTCGTACTGTAGGTAAAACAATGTATCACGCTGTGTATGTGATACTGCACTGGTGTGTAATGCAAGAAGAGCTCATAGAAGTTAACATGTGTAGCACTAACGTATCACACAGTAACCAAAGAGGACACACTGGTTAGAATAGTGAGCATATAGCCATGAATCACAAACTCCCATCGCCACTCTGAAAGGTGCCCTCCGTGGTGCAAACACAATTTAGAGTGCTCTGCAATTACAATTAGGTCATTTAGCGGACACTGTTATCCAAAGTGACTTCCAATGAGCAGGTAGGCGGTTGAACAGTAGGTAGGCCAATTCCAGGTATTGAACCCACGACCTTCTGTCTGTGAGGAAAACACACAGGCCACGACTCTACTCTTCACAAAGTGTCTGCATCAGAGAGCTGCATCAGAGCTCATTTACTGTATAGAGAAGGAATTGTACAATGCTTTTATTGATCATGTGATTGACTACAGTCCCTATGGGGTCATAGCAGCGTAGTGGTTTGCTTTATGACACCAAAGCCAAGAGTCAAGGCTTGACTCCACCAACATCTACAACTCTTCAATCTAGTGTACAACTCTTCAATCTAGTGAGGCCAGTCTAAGATTTCTTGGTTTTAATTTCAGTTAATTGGGGTTTTGGGATATTGTTTTGCGTTTTGGAAAGATAACTGTAGCTTTTTGCCATTAAACAAAAACATTTGCCCACATGTGACGTTCTTGTTGTTTTGTAAGCTTTTAGACTAACAAGTAGCAAAACAATGCTTTGAGTTAAAAGTGAAAATGTGATAGGCTTTGAAAACAAGCTACCAAGGGAAGTCATTTACAGTCTCAATCAGGGGACTATTTCTGCAATATTATAGTTACTACTGCATTCTCTGTAAGGCCAGAAGATTCCCTGATGTATCAATTGAGCAATTGTGGTGTGATTTTCTTCCTTAAATTTGAATCCAAAGTTGAGAGAGATGCAAAACAATGTGCAGAGAATAATTTTCACATGCTGCATATAAAGCCCTCATTTGTGGTCGCACTATAAAAACTGTTAAAACACTGTTTCTGTTTAACACCTTTTATTTCACATCTGGCTATGATTTATTACTTATTGAACTGGAAATGTATTATTATTATTGGCCTAAATTGTTTTATCTTTTAATGTGACAGCTAAACTTACATTAATGTTAGGTTTTCATAGGATTGTTTACATTTTGTATTGACGTTTCTATGAAATACGTCATGTCTATGTTTCAAACCCATCCATCCATCCATCCATCGTTCTCCGCTTATCCAGAGTCGGGTCGCGTGGGCAGCAGCTTCAGCAGGGAACCGCAAACCTCCCTTTTCTGAGCCACATTGGAAAGCTCTGACTGGGGAATCCCAAAGCGTTCCCAGGCCAGTGTGGAGATATAATCTCTCCACCTGGTCCTGGGTCTTCCCCGAGGCCTCCTCCCAGCTGG
>JAODLL010002134.1:0-12607 GCA_026546735.1 Forbesichthys agassizii
AGTGTGTATGTGTGTATATATATATATATATATATAGTGTGTATGTGTGTATATATATAGTGTGTATGTGTGTATATATATAGTGTGTATGTGTGTGTATATATAGTGTGTATGTGTGTATATATATAGTGTGTATGTGTGTATATATATAGTGTGTATGTGTGTATATATATATATATATATAGTGTGTATGTGTGTATATATATATATATATAGTGTGTATGTGTGTATATATATATATATAGTGTGTATATATATATATATATATAGTGTGTATATATATATATATATAGTGTGTATATATATAGTGTGTATATATATGTGATGTATATACATTACACCACATGTTGAGGCTACTGCATATTATCAACCTACCTGCATCCATTGCACTGATAAACATGAGTAGTTTCTGTTTATCAACAGATTTCATAATGTCAATCAAAAAGTTTCTAATAAATAAGCATCATTATGAGTGATAAGTCTCTTTCTACATAACTCTTCACACAGCCCATGCTTTATAGACTCACAGTATGTTTCTGTGTCTATTTTAATGGACTAGACTGAGAGCCTATGAACCTCTGTTCTTTCTATTTTTTCTTCCTAACCCTGACTGCTGTGTAGGATGATTATACAGACAAGAAGTGCTCACTATAGGAAGGCTTAACGTGAAAAACTTCACACAGCCTGTTGAATGAATTCCAATTCCTACATTAAGTAATCCTTTTGTTAACTATAGTGTATAATATAGCTTGGACTACCACATAGCTTATCCTACATCACAAACTATTGTAACAGATAAAGTCATGTTAATCAAATGTATAGGCCTATAGACACTGTGCTATTAATGTATAGGCTGTATGCTACTACACATAGCAGTAACAGTAGCAGGGTCCGTCTATTTCCTTAGAGTATAATAAAATATAACTCGCACAGACTATATATACGTGTTGTCTAGGCACATTTTTGAAATTCCTACAGCATGAGTCTATATCACATCTTCCTCATGATGACCGTCACGAATACGCTATTTTTTGCAATTAGTTAAATTAAATGTAGGAATGAATTAAGTTAAATTCATTATCCGATAAATAGTCGCACACACCGCGCGTACTTGATCGCACGCACTTGCGTTTCCACGGGGACGGTCGCTTTCTGATTGGCCGGTCAGTGTTTATAAAGTCTATTGTCTACGGAACTGAAAACTGATTGTATTCATTGATGTTTAGGCTATAATGGAAGACTGGACAGAGTGTTTCACTTTTGGAGTGTCCATTGCCAATCGAGCAAGTCAAGTAAGTTTATTCACACGGGACAACCCTCAGTAGTTAAGCAAGTTAGTTAATTAAATTGGTTAGTTTGTTAATTAGTCATAGGTAATTAGTAATCTAACCTGTCAGTCAGTAATAATAATTTCAGTCATAATTTGAAGAATTTTTTTTATTTTATGGAGGTAAATTTGGTTTTATATTCTCACATTCAACATTCAACAGACATTCGACAATAGCCATTTAGTTTAGAAAATCAATAACTTATTCAATTATTGTATTTTAACCTGATTATGTTACGTTGTTACATATTTTCAAGAAATAGTACTTAATACTTATTGCATTATTGCATATTAAGAAGGTGTGTGATATATACTATATATTCAAACCAAAGGTTGTAAAATTATGTTTAAAACAAGTGTTTTGGTATGTTTTTGTCAATCTTGAATAAGTTATTTATTTTCTAAATCACCAAATGGCTATTAGCGAATGTCTGTTGAATATCTGATGAATGTTGAATGTGAGAACATAAAACCAACTTTACCTCCATTTTTATTGAGTGTGACTATAATGTAGCCTATAGACAATATAGCCTACTGCATACTGTAACATGTGTGTGTGTGTGTGTGCGTGCATGCGCGTGCGTGCGCGTGTGCGTGCGTGTGTTTGTTTAGGTGGTACTAGAAGCCTTAAACAGGCAAAAGGAGGTGATGCTAAAAAGTTCTCCAGCTGATTTGGTGACAGAGACCGATCAGCGAGTTGAAAAGATTCTGATTTCAGCAATCAGAGATCAATACCCTGAACACAGGTAGGCTTACTATGACTGGCTACTATGCCTATAGCCTATAGGCTAATAATTATCTGTGGTAAGTGGAAAGTGTACAAAACTAGTCTACTTAAGTAAAGGTAGGCTACTTACATGAACATGAAGGTCAGATGTATTTAGCTGACTTCCTGTTGTCAGGTTTATAGGGGAGGAGTCTGTTGCAGCTGGTGACCGCCTGGAGTTGACAGACAGCCCCACCTGGATTATTGATCCTATCGATGGAACTGTTAACTTTGTCCACAGGTTTCCATTTGTGGCAATCTCCATCGCCTTTGCTGTGAACAAGCAGGTGCAATGATTAAAATTATTGTGTTAGTTTTAGTGTTATTTTTGACATAAATGCTTAAAATAATCACTGTTAAGAAGACATACACAAACTGCATCACTGCAACACATTCTATGTATCTAGCTTGTGTAATATCATTTTCAGAGGCACTTATTGGCAAATCCAAGAGATCTCATGTGCTCTTGGTTTTACTTGGTATTCAAAAGACAAAATACAAAATCCGATAAGGAATATTTTAACAAATAAAATCCACATTAATATACATAATATTACTAGTAGTTGTAGTAGTAATTTTTATGAATAACTATTATTATTCTTTTTTAATTCTCATTATAATTTTCTACATTATAATAAACTTAGTCAGAGCTCCCATCATGTGCCTGCAGCACAGATGTGTGCTCTGTGATACAGCTATGATGATAACAAACTATACTTTAACTGCAGGTGGAGTTTGGGATTGTGTACAGCTGTGTGGAGGACAGGCTGTTCTCTGCCCAAAGAGGAAGAGGAGCCTTCCTCAATGGAGCACCGCTCCATACTTCTGGCCAGGAGGGTGGGATATATGTGTCTCCACAAATAGTCGACAGTGTTAAGTGATATTAAGGCAGTGCCATTCTATTAATTGAAGGGGATATTATGGCTTTTTTCCACATGTTGATACAGGTCCTTGATGCAATATATGTGACATGCTTAGGTGAAACTTACCGTGGCTCTACCGACTATGCTCTCATCAAAATATATGTATCTGTAAACCAAATTTCAGATAAATTTGTTTAGCTGAGATTATAGTCTGGGCACCCTGTTCGCATTAGTGTTTTCACAGCATCATCTACTGGTGGTCCAATCAAGGTGGGTTAGTGAGATGACGTTGAAGTGAAGCGTGTTCAAAATAATGGTAGAGCATATATGAAGCAATCAAAACAGCTGTAGCAATGACGATTGGTTCAACGCTGTCCAATAGTTTCAAAATTAACCAGAAGTGCCTGTGCCCAGTAGGAGTCAACTATATTAAACACTTCCCAATGGATGTCCAGACTCTATTACATATAGCCTAGCCTGGTACTACTAGGCTATATGTGAAAATACCACAAGGATTAAGAACAACAACCCCCTCAGCTCTGTCTATATCAAATCAGTCAGTTTCAGTTAATTCTGCTTTAAATTAAAATTACTGCTCAAACCACCTCTCTTCCGTGTAGGGTGGTGATGGTGGCCACCATATTGGTTTGAATTAGAAGCTATTATTACAGTGTGATGGGGGGGGCAGCAGTGGAGGTGTCACCACACAGTCACACAGCACCGGAACGATGTGCACAGCTGCTATGGCAGAACAGGGGTGTGACATTTTAATAATGCTAGCGAGTCCAATCCAAACAAAGGCGCGCGTTCGCAAAAGTCGTTCTCAAGACGTGAGATTTTCAAGGTGCGGTCTTATTCAAATGAATGCTTTTGGAAGTTAAATGCTCTGCAGGATCAAAAAGGCTTGCTGAAAGACCTGTATACAGACATACGCTACCCCCAAAAAAACTTTTGTGTTGATAGACACTCGATATACTGAAATTTGAAAGCCCTGAAAAGTGATAATATCATAATTTTTTTCCCCTTTAAAGCATTGAAGGCAGAGTTATGTGAGTGTTGAGGTAGGCTAGTATTACAGTCATGTTTCCCCTATAGATATCAGCCAGTGCCTGGTGGTAACTGAGATAGGATCAGAAAGAGATGATTTTGCTCTTTCCACCCTCACAACCAACATATTCAGACTGCTCAAACTTCCCATCCACGGGTAACTCACACACACACAACTTAATACAACTTTAGAAATATATGTAATACAAATACTGTATTATGAAATACATATACTGTACATTGTATGATTTTATGTTCAGCTCAAAGGGATTCGTGTCTGTGCTATAAGAAAGTGGGAAATTGGAATGGGGCCTTAAATAAGAGCACAATGTTATTTGCGTTCACAGCATTCGGGCGGTGGGTACAGCAGCATTAGACATGTGTCTAGTGGCCACAGGTGGTGCAGATGCTTACTACCACATTGGGATGCACTGTTGGGACATTGCAGCCTCCTCCCTCATTGTCCAGGAGGCAGGGGGTGTGGTCATCGATACTGACGGTTGGTAGAAAGAAGCAGTCTCTGCTGCTGATGACACTTAAAATTAGGACATTTGGCAAACACAAGTTCATCCAATGCAACTTACTATGTGTCCAGATATTAAGCACGTAGGGGTTAGGCACCTTGCTCAAGTATGGTTACAAGGCTATAGGTCAACATGACTCATATCCATGACCATAAGTTTCAGGTGAGAGTGGAAGTAAAACTGACCTGCCCCCTAATCCTGCACTGTATACTGTAGAATCAATGTGTACTTCAATATGTGCTACAGGTCGCCTACTAGTCTGGTATATGTGTGTATCTGCAGGGTCTCCGTTTGACATGATGTCCAGGAAGGTGATTGCAGCGAGCTCCTTGACTGTTGCTACTCAGATTGCACAAGTTGTCCAGGCCTTTCCTTGTCGTCGTGACGATGACAGCAGGCAACCATGAACATATAAAGTTTATTAAAGCCCTTGTATACACAGACATAGCCTATTCAAATAAGGTCTGACTGTGCATGTTTAGCGAGAGGTCCACGATCAGCCAACATTAACACCTGTCTGGGCTGCTAGCATCATTGTTTGTCTATATTGAGATAATACAATTAAGATATTAACTTAATAAATGAGTTAATAAAAATCTGATTTCTTTCTATGTGCTTTCGCTCTAAATACTTTTTCATTTTGTTGTGTACACACTTTATATAAATAAACGGACACAACCAGATGAGGGCGCAGTTTACATTTACCCCTTATACATTTCAACAGAAGAAGAAGTTCTAAACGAAGAAGAAAATCAATAAATGTAGATATTTATCTTAGCTTAGTTTAGCAATATAACTACTAAATAAAAACATTTCACGTTTATCGTAAGTAATACCAATTTGATATTACTGTTTATGATTAGCAAAATGTATTATTAAAATGAGTTTGACAGTAAAAACCGATAATTTAACTTTGCTAAGGTTAGCAAACATTGCTTAGCCCACAGGTACCAGTACGGTACAGTACTGTATAACCGGTATCAGATTAGTAATCCTTGTACATAGAGCACAAGCATTTAACTACATTTCTCCAATATGTTAAGCCTCCAAACATAAGATCCAGATAGACAGAAACATTTTTGACACTTGTTCTCGGGTTTCAAGTGCAATGCATTTCTACTCGTTGTTAACGTCTCTTTGTAATATATACGGTTAATTGGAGCAATAAAAAAACAATTCTGCAGTATTCTAGGGTTTCAGATTTAGAGTTCCCCGAGTAATATGTCCAAAAGACACGAGATGGGCTCAGTCACTGTGGTGGTCCATGTTTGTAAAGCCTCTGTGTTTGCCTGTCAGGAAGAATGCACCAGCCATGCAGGCGCTGCTGCAGGATAGGATTAGGGAAGCTCAGCAGCTTCTCCAGCGCGTGGACAAACTGTGTCTCCAGCAGAAGGTGGAGGGAAAGGCCAAGCTGTGCAGCAAGCTACGAGCTGAGCTCAACTTCCTGACCAAGGTGGAGGCCGGCGCGGTGGTGATCAAAGAGTCCCACCTGCACAGCACCAACCTGACCCACCTCAAAGCCATCGTGGAGTCCGCAGAGAGCCTAGAGAGCGTGGTCGCTCTCCTTCACGTCTTTGCCTACGAAGACTCGGGCGGCACCCGGCAGACTCTAGTGGTGGATGTGGTGGCCAACAAGGGCCACACATGGGTGAAGGCCATCGGCAGGAAGGCGGAGGCCCTGCACAACATCTGGCAGGGCCGGGGCCAGTACGGGGACAAGAGCGTGGTTCACCAGGCGGAGGACTTCTTGTTGGCCAGCAGGCAGCAACCCGTCCTGTACAGCCAGCCCAGCGTGGTGTTCGCCTTCTACAACGGCATCTCCAAGCCCATGGCCGACCAGCTGACGCAGATGGGCGTGTCGGTGCGCGGGGACATCGTGGCCGTTAACGCTCTGGAGGAGGAGGAGGAGGAGGAGGAGGAGGGGGGAGAGGGTGGGGGCGGGGCAGAGGGGCTGATGGGAATGGAGGCACCGCAGGATACTGCATGCGAGGGGGAGGGAGGAGGAGAACAGGAGGAGGAGTCTGAGCTGAACCACACCTGCGTGGACCGGCACACGGTGGTGGCCAGCCTGGCCTTCCCAACCTTGCAGGTGGAGGAGTGCGTGCGCGTAAACCTGGACATCACCACCCTGATTACGCTGGTGTCGTCGCTGAGCCACGGCCGCTGCCGCCTGGCCTTCCGGGAGCCCGTGCTGACGGAGCAGGCGGTCCAGGAGCGCCAGCAACCTGTGCTGCCTGGCCTGCACGCCTTCCTGAAGGACAAGGAGCTGTTCGCCTGCAGCGCCGCTGTGGCCGACTTCCAGAGCATCCTGGAGACGCTGGGCGGCCCCGGGGAGAAAAAGCGCGCCCAGGAGCTGCTGGGCCGCGTGGCCCTGGTGGAGGACCAGCCGTCCCCGCGCACGCTGCGCCTGGCCGTCAGCTCCAAGGTCAACCGCCGCTCCCTCATGATCTTCGGCACGGGGGACACACTGCAGGCCGTCACCACGACGGCCAACAGCGGCTTTGTCAGGGCGGCGGCCAACCAGGGCGTGCGATTCAGCGTGTTCATTCACCAGCCCAGAGCACTGACGGAAGCTAAAGAGTGGAGGGCCACGCCCACCGGACCATAGCACTGTTGTGAAACATGCTCCAGGACGGTTGACATCTGAGCTGTTTGCCCTTAATTCTAAGCTCATTGTCTTCACAGTAAATCATATATCATAAAGAGTTTGTTATAGCCAGTGTTCCATACATGTACCAGTTAAAGCTCAACACTATTTCCTGTAGCTACAGCAATAGCTTCACATTGGATGGTGGCTCAAGGGACAGCAACAAATAAAGTGTAAGCATAATGGTGTATGCCTTATTATGGTTTAAACATTCCTACAGGCACTGGCAAACACTGGTGGTGCATTTACTGACCTGAAATAAGGGTTACACATTAAAAAAACGTTTTAAGCAATTTATTTGAATAGGTATTCACAAAATACAACAACAAACTTTTTACACTAGTTGAGTTGGCTGCAGAAAATACTAAGCATTGGGTGCTAATAGCCACACTTAACATATAAAGCCTTTGGTGCTAAAAGCTGCTCTTAACATATAGCCTCATGTGTTAAGTTATAGTTACATTGAGATGGGCTGTAATTCACTCTGTTCTCACTCTCGATGAGCAATCAGCCACAACAAAAGTGTTGTTTCTGTGTTTTATTACTATGCAAAATAAGTTTCCAAATAATGAGGGTGTGTTCATTGGGTGTGTCAACAGCTGTAACAAACGTGGCCGTTCGCAGTCAATATTACACTATCCCAATAGAATCTGGCTGCAGAAATGTACTCACATTGACATGCAGTGGACGCAGGGTGAATAGATTGCAATTTTTTTTTTGTCCCACTGATGAAACCCCGTATTACGGGTAATAACGTATAGTCCAACTAAGAAATGCATGTTACTTTCACAAATACTGCCACTTACTAAAATGTGTAGGCTATATATTTGAACAGATGTAGATATGTTTAACTGGTTAAAAGTCATAATATCTGATCAGTCATATCTTACTACATCTATGATGTAACATCTCAAGACGTATTCTGACATGTACAACAAATCACTTTGGTCAGAGATGGGATAGATCAAAAGGAATTTCTGGAAGATTTCCGTAAATATAAAGTAACATTTAGACTTATTTGAAGTCTGAACTGACGCCAACGCTTCTCTTAAATGTATCCTTATTTATATATAAAAAAATATTCATCAGTGCTGTAACTGATTAGTCCAAGTATCAAGTGATGACGGCGGCATTAAAAATATCTCCTCTGTCTGCTTGTATCTCCGGTCCGCTGCGGCGTGTCCGTAGCAGCCACTGGCTGCAAACCAGCCCAAGGATCCTGCATCATGGCCGGACTGTAGTATTGCTCCACAGCACCCTGTCGCTCCCTGAACGATGGGGATGTCTGAGGCGAGCCCTATCAAAACAAATCATGGAGTCAAAACGCACATAGAAAGGGGTGTAATGTTAAAATTATATTTTTACAGCAGGCTACAGATAATAGACTCAGTGTTACCGTACCTGAAAGCCGCGGGATTGGGATGGACTGTATCGGTACGGAGACGGTCTGGAAGCCGGTCCTCCGCAGGGACTCTGCATCGGTGAGTTCCAATAATTCCCCCCGTAAGATCCATAACCCCGATTTCCGTTGCCGAAGCCTCCAGGGGACCGACCAGGTCTACCGGTAGGTCCAAACCCCCAGGCGGGCTGAAACCTGCCCCGCGATCCACTGTCCGATGGTCTGGGTCCTGTTCCACTGGGACTTTGTTGTCTGATAGGCGGTCTATACATTTTTGTTTAACGTAATAAAGCGGATCTAATGTAAAAAACAAGCGAAATGGTATTGAACCTCTAACTATTGCACGGCGTATTTTATTTATAACAAAACCGGAACCGGAAACAAACAACGATTATGTTGTTGTGGCAAACAAAAATATGCGTTGCCGCCATCTAGTGGGCTGGAGTGTGTACGGTACCAAGGACAGTTCTTGATGGTGTGTAAGCTGCTACCGGCACCTTCTGGGATGGAGTTTGAGAGATATACACTAGGTAAATGCAAATTAAATAAATACAATTACCTGCTGTTAGAATTCTCTTAAAGAACTGCATTCATTTTAAAATATCGGCTACACCCTGTATTCCCTTTCAACTCAGGGCCTCTATTTTCTCCCCTCTCTCTCATAGGCTCTTTGAACACTCCAGGTCAGAAAACAAACATGTTGCTATACTAGGCCTATCTGTCTTCTGATGAGTATAATATCTCCTTGTTTCGTGCTTTACAAAAACATATAGTGTCGAATTGAACCCACTATGTCCAATACTTAAAACCTGGTGTAGGCCTATATGTTAATTTCCTCCTTCTACCCTTCTACCTGGTCAAACAGTCCTCTGATTAGTAGGCCTATATGGCTACTCAGACTCTGCTGCCTCTTCTTCATCACTTTGTACTACCAAATAATAGCCTCACGAGACCATCCTTATCGCACAAGCTTCAGTTTTACTTTGCTGCTCTAAACACCCTGCTAAAAAATCCAGCATAAACCACCGTGAATCTCATGCTGGTCCAGGCTGGTTCATACTGGTTAGTGCTGGGGTAGTGCTGGTCTAGCTGGTGGACAAGCATAGTCATGTTGTTCTCAAGCAACATGGTTCCAGCATGCAAAACATAATTTATGATGGCATAATGCTGGACAATGCTGGATTTTTTAGCAGGACAGACGCCAATATCTGGTGTGTCAGGTTAACCAAATGCACTATTTAGCCTATGAAATACTGAAGTGACCTCTGCCAGTGCCATGATGTATGTTCTCTTCCTGTAATAGTATGGAATGATGTCTTTCCTTACCACTTTTCTCTGGATTGCATACATTTCATTTTATCTCCTTCCTCCACCCTTCTTGAAATTTTCCTTTTGGGTGTAAATGACTTAATTTGTCTCTCTGCTGTCCAGTATCTTTCTGCTTTTCAAAATTTTAAATGCATGTTTTACCAAAATGTCAGCTTCTTCATTTCCATCTACACCTTGTCCTAAAGCATATGTGAGCCAGTATCTAGGTGCCACCGGATTTTGTTGTGTAACATCTGTATAATTTCATAGCATGCCAACTACTAGGCTGTCGGCTTGTATTGGCCGTGCTGGAGTGAGGAAATCAAATCTTGCTATAATTTCAACTGTGAATACTGATAAATTACCTGATCCTCTTTTAGCAATTGCCAAAAATTGCTCCTATTTTTCCAGTTGTTCTTTGAAAACGTTTTAATATATTTCATGCATGACCACCCCAACAAACAAAACAAATGTTCAGTCATGAGCATTTGTAGATTATTCTTTCGATTATTTTTTCATTGCTGTAAATGTATTCTGTATGACAGACAACGACTAAGGGGACTGTTGCAATTGCAAATAATTCGTTCAATACTATTAGCAATCAATAATAATAACAAGCAACAAACACATTTAAGAATGCAATTCCTTCACGAAATTCAATTTAAATATGTGAAATGTGTGAAAATATGTGACATGATAATGTCACCAGAAAATGAACCGGTATGTTTGTATTTGTCCAACAGATGGCGATAGTAGGTTACAAAGCTAACAAAAGGCAAACATTAAGTCTTGTATCGGACGCCAGCTCATTAGGGACAAATGATCGAGGTTACGTTGGAATTGGTAAGCAGCCAAAGTTCTGTTGTTGAACGAAGTCACTCGACCTTTTCTTTACCGCATCAGCTCCAAGAGAATATGGTATTAGAATACATTATTCTGATATAGCCAGGGTTGGGTAGGTTACAGTTATAGTTACCAGACTAAAAGTATACTCACTAATGTAATTTTTGGATTACCTACATTTGTATCATAATGTGGTTACTTTAAGATTACTTAATACCTAAATATTGTTCTTTGAAATGCCCTCCAAAGTAATTTACTGCATGCCAAATCTTTCTATTTTTGTTTATGGTGCTCTGGATCAGAATCATGTAACTGATTACATATAATCAGTTACTTCCCAGCCCTGGATATAGCTCACTATTATGCTAAACAAAAACCATATCTCAGCCTATGTGGTCTTTAATCATTGTGTTACTGATAATTTTACCATTACTGTAGTCCGTACTTCCCTAACAAATGGTGAATTTTATTTGTATATATTATTTAGTTAAAAATTGATATTGAATCACGTAATACATATTAATCTGAAAGGACTGCAAAGATCAACATTTAATTAGGAAATAAAAATAGATAACAAGCCAACCTTTTCTCTAACATTCAAGAATTCCTTCTGAACCTTACAAATTATTTTTAATATATTTCCCAGCAAAAAACAAAAAGAAATCAACAAACTAGAACGTACTGGTAACAGTCTGCATAACGATCTGCTCATCACTAAGCATAACGTCAATGTACCTGTTGTCCTGAGAAAGTCAGTGTGTGTGTGTGTGGAACTAACTGGCTTAATCTCATGAAGAAGCAAGTCAATGTTAAAGAACAGCACAAATTACCAAACCTGTATTTTCTGGTCAGTTTGCCATCTGCACTAATCTAATGGGCTCTAATTCTCAAAACAGAATCTCATTAAGAGTGATGTTCTCTGAACCAGAGCTATGATGAGCCACTGAAAGGAACCATTGTTAGCAGGGTTGAAAAATATCTCCATAAATATTTACATCCAGGGACAAAGAATGAAACTTTCAGAACTGGTGATTAATTTTGATTAAAGTGGGGACACAGACAGACAGACGGATGGAAGGACAGACGGACAAATGTACAGCAGGTGAAAAAACAGTTTGTTGTTAGAAAGGGTAATAAAAATATGAAGATACATGAATGAAATAATGATTAAATGTTATATATATATATATATATATATATACACACATATGTATATATATGTATATGTATGTATGTATGTATGTATGTATGTATATGTATATATATGTATGTATATATATGTATATATATATATATATGTATGTATGTATATGTATATATATGTATGTATATGTGTATATGTGTATATATTGTGATACCCGGGGGGTAAAGCGGAAGATACCACACGACACACCGTTAACCGGGTCTGCGGGTCCTTGGTCCGCATCCGAAGTCGGGGCGGAGGCCATGGCGACTCCCGTCCACACTGCGGAGGACCGTCGTGGTCGGCGGCATGCCTGGCGAGGGGGGCTCCTCTCTGGCTTCCAATAGCGTAGGAAGAGGGGGCAATCCCGGCCTATTATTACCGGGACCGGTAGATTGTCCACAGCCCCCACCTTCATTTGCACCGCTCCTTTCGGGCTTTGTATGTGCACGGTCCGCACCGGATACGTGCGGGAATCCCCGTGGACACAGGCCACCTGGACCTCCTCCGTGGTTGGGTCTCCCCCAAGACAGGACCTGATTAGCGTCACTCGGCTGCCACTGTCCAACAGAGCCTCCGTGTCAACGGTATTGATCTTCACCGGTACACGAGGAGCCGGCACCGCATCGTGGGCCCAACATGAAGTGACGTACAAGCTGCAGCCCCCGGCCGTCGGCATACTGCAGTCTTGGTCGGGGCA
>JAODLL010002135.1:0-12606 GCA_026546735.1 Forbesichthys agassizii
TCGAATCCCAATATTGAAATCGAATACATACCCAACAAAAGAATACCCGAATAATCGAATATTTGGGGCCAGCCCTATTGTTGAGAGACACTACACAAAAACAACTGCTGCACTGCTGTTGTTATTTATTATTATTTTTTATGCCTTTAATAAATAAAAATGTGGTGGCCATTGATTAAAAATACAAGTCCATAATGCTCCAGGCCTGATCAACAGAGTCACGATTCTACACTCCAACTCTTTCATATGATAGTACACAGACATTTGACAGGCAAATTATTGTAAGCCTCTTTTCTTAGTAGCCAAATTGAAAGTAAATTGCTCAGCATCTACATACTGTAGGGGACAAGTTCATTACATTCTGTTCCATGAAGAGTCTTTTATTTCATACGTTTTCCACATTTACAAACTGTTAACAACCTACTAATGCCAAATTAATGTGCAGCGGTTTTGTGCTACTGTGTATTCCCAGTGTACTGCCTCAGTTTTCTTTTAAGGCAACTGTTTCAAAAATGTAAGGCATGTAAACAGGCTGTTAAATTATAAATGCAGTCTGGCTTTCCTGTCCCATTCGGCTGCTTCCTGCGCGTACTGAATGGCTGTTAGGAGACTAATGGATGGCCATATCGGGCCTTTCAGCATTACATGGACCTCTGTCCAGTTCCTATCCACATAAACGGCCATTCAGATGACATGCTCACCGAAACAAAGTAATTCCAAGAGGACAAATCAATGCTTTTATTAGCCAATATTGTTGTTTTCGGAGGGAAAATAGTTTGGATGTTAATAATGTAAACTAGGCTTTCAAACGTAATTTAAATATTTGTTTTTTTTATTGAGCCACTGTTATTCATACTATATTATACAGTATGCCTTCATATGACAGAATAACTACTTTGATGCAATATCAATGTAATCTTGACCTCACTAGCAGTGGTCATAAAAGTGTTTCAGGCAGAGAACACCACGTTATATTATTGCGTATTGTTTAAACCGGGCTAACAATAATGTGCAGGGCGGCCATGTTATCATAGATAAAAGTATTTGCTACTGTAGATTTGGCTTGCCTATTATGTTCATTCTTTCAATTATCCTTACTGAAAGATGCAGCATATCTGACTGTTAATGAAAGACAATTATGGATTGGCCTGCAAAAAAAATTATATAATATATATATATATATATATATATATATATAAAAAAAGTAAAATCTAGAGCTCAAACATATTTTGTTTCTCCTGCTTAGCTCTGCCATGTATACAATAATAAATAAAATTTAAATGTCAAATGTAAATTTGCAAACTACGGACACAGCTGATAAGCAAAGCATTCTGTTGTCTGCCATCAGCACAGTGAAGTTGAGGGGGAAAGGCAAACTCCATCCATCAGTCCTCAGTCTGAAGGGTAGCTTCACACTCAAGCAGGGAGAGCAGACCAAGAGGACAAACAATCTGGAGAGAGAGACAGCTGAAGAAGGCGTTGGCTCTGATAAGCAAAGCGTTCAATTAGCATTCAGTCTGAGGGGCAGCTTTGCAATCTAGCACGGAGAGTAGACTGAGAGATTTTTGTATAAACTCACTCACGCGCACATGCACACAGACACACACACACACACACATCTGACAGCTGTACTTTAACCCTCCCATCCAACACATAGCTCTAATTACCCGGTGGTGGCCAGGGCTCAGTTGGGGGCTCTGAGTGAGCATGTGCTTGTGCGAGTGAGTGCTCATCAATGGGAGGGGGAGTGGCCAGTGTGTATGTATGTGTGCGAGTGTGCGCGCACGGGCATTTGGGTCTGCAAACAGGGTGACTGCGACCTATGGTGTGATTGTGGAGGAGCAGATGGTAGGTAGGCTGCTGCTGGAAGGAGGACTGTGTGTGTGTGTGTGTTGTCAGAAACACCAAGCATGGAAGTAAGGCTTTTATAAGGTGTTTACATTCTAATGGGTCTGCTAAGCATCGGATGCTCATCCAAAGAACATTGTTTTGTAGCACTGAAACACAACACAGTACATTAATTGAGCCAGTGTTGGCTTCAGATGGCATAACATCAGAAATATATATTCATTCAACAAAGCCAGCCTCGTTCTTCATATATATTCTGTATGTATGTGGGGGAGGGGTGTGTGTAATATATATATATATATATATATATATATATGGCTTGGCTGCCTGTCTGGCGTGGAGGAAGGCACTGTGTCATGTTGTGAAAACAGAGGAGAGCTGCAGTGCCATATTACAGGGCACCACACCAGTGAAGATGTCAGATTAGGGAGACCTGTCTAGTCTGGTAGAAGGCTACATGGGAGCAGGACAAAAGCATGAACCCAATACTAATCCTGTCAATGATCACACTAACTACTGGGATTTCAATTAAGAAAAGGCAATAGATGTAGCACGCCAGTGGTGTACAGCCCAGTCAATACATTCCATGTTATTTAACTGACTTCTATTATCATGGTCAGGATGTGGGAGTCTAACTTTGGTCTCCAGTGATCTGGTTACAAGCTTAATGGGTTAAAACCTCTAAATAAGATTCTAATCTCATTAAAAGGCAGTCCATGAGAGCCATTTACATGTTGCTGTGTGTTCCTATAGGCATAAAAAGGCCTCTTGCAAATGCCAGTATAGGGTCTTTGTCTGCTGTTGTAAGGTAGTCATGTTGGCAGATGGAGGGGACATAAATAGCCAGCATACCAAATTGTCATCAATGACAAATGGCATTCTATGTTGAGAGGTCTGCTGAAAATGTAACCTTGGTGCATTATCATTATTATTAATTTTGGAATGATAGAAAGTGCTTTGTGTTAAAGTGTGTAGGTACTCATACAGTAAAAAAACAAACTATTATTATGGGCAAGACATAATGTGTAATGCTTAGACGCATGCACACGCGCACACACACACACATACTGCTGCTAGAGAGAAAGTTGATTAATTTGACTGATTGCAAATTGGGCCAGCAAACAAAGCATATGCCAGTTGCTAGTGTTGCTATAGCAACCACAGAGCATGTGATGTACTCAGGTCAGTGGACAGGGATGCGTCTGTCAAGCAGACACTGAAACTCAAATGATATATTGGGTCAGATTTCAGTCTTCATTTTATAGTAGGAAATATTACATTATTAATTGATAGAAGAAAAAGAAAAAACGTACCACCAGGACAGGCCCTTTACGTTTAAATGTTATTTACTCAGGATAGATGAACACTTTCATAAACATGGACTGGGTATAAGACTAAATATTGGTATTTGAATACCATTAATAAATTAAAATGTGAAGTCAGTAATAATGCCAATAACTAATTTGGCCTCATCTTTTCCAGACATCCTCCTAGTTGAAAACAAGGACATGTTATTGGATTCAACATCAAAACACATTAACAATAACCTCTAAGAGTGATCTGTCTTTTAAATGGAACTATTGATTTAATCTAAAAGCAATGCCGAAGAGGCGGAAACCATTTAGGATACACACTGTACTTCTTCATTACACAAGGAAGTCACCAACATCTTAGAGGAATACATGGTGCAGGGGCGTTTCTAGGCATAGGCAACCTAGGTGGTCGCCTAGGGCGCCATCTGCTGGGGGGCACCAAAAGGGGCACCCCCTCTCCACCTCCCACCGTTAAAAATATATACCAGTATTGGTCCGAAAATAAGACGACACTGATTATACGACGACCCCCCTTTTTCATAACTCATTTAGGAAAAATACTTTTTAAAGACCAAATCTTGTTTTTATAAATAAAGTCATTTTATTTGAAAATAAGGATAATGTTTTTAACTAAATGTTTTAAATACAATTATTCTCAATATATTTTCAAGAAAATTGTCACATTTACCAATAAATAACAATGAAATTAAACTGCAGTCATTTGATATTTACCGGTATTGTACAAATCTGGATGTATTTCATAGTCATGTCAAAATGTAATTAACTGTATTTAACATCAAGAACGTCTAACTGTAGAACAGTCTTGAAACAATCAGGCAAAAACTATGGAGGACCAGGACTGCCATAATAACAATAAAAAAATTAATAAAAGTATAAATAAATAAATAAATAAAAGTATAAATAATTTAATAAATATAAAAATAATTGAAAAAAAATTACATTTTTGTATTAAAAAAAGGCTATTTCTGTATTTTTACATTTATTTATTTATGCATTTCTACATTTATTTAATTATTTTTACATACATTTATTTATTCTTAAATTTATTCAGTTTTAAGATGGATAGAAACTGCCATTCATCTCCTGCAATAGCACACTGAATGTGATTTTGAGTATCTTTTTGTTTCCACACTTTATGCACCTTCTGTTAAATATAGTAACCATTATGTTTATAACTTGTATCAATTTATTAATTCATTATGTTAATCCAATATGTTGATTCTGCTTTTTTGTTTACATTCTTAGCATACCTGCTAATGCACTTGTATTTATTTTGTGTTTATTATTTAAAAATAAAGAGGTTTTTTTTTCCCTGGCCTTTTTTTTTGGGGGGGGTGGGGGTGCGCCATTTTGAGATCTCGCCTAGGGTGCCAGATTGGCCAGAAACGCCACTGACATGAAGCCTTTATGGTTGAATGGCGGTTGAGTTGCCGTTTCATTCAGCATCATTCACAATCACCATAGTCTATATTTTACAACACTAACATTTAGGACTTAAAGGCAGGGTCAATGATTCTCAAGAACAGTTGCTAAATCAAAACAATTTTCTGTGGCGCCGTCCCACACATCGCAACACATTGTGAATCAAAGCGTAGTACTACGGCTTTGTTGATGTGAGCAGTGTTCGCCACTTAGTTTATGTTCCCATTTACAGAGCCTGGGCTGTGTAGAAGTATCAGACTTTTTTCCAACATGCACAGAGAACGGTAAGATAGCGAAATGTGAGGAGATATTTGGTGAATTTGACCAAATGTGTATTACATTGCAATTAGCATGCAATAACTGACTTTACCTTGAACAGTATTACATAAGGTCACAAGTAAAGCCTGATTAATACTTCAATGTCAAATGCGGCTGTCTAGGGCCCGCGGACACCGCACATAGCTGCACATACATGGGCCGTAGAGGCAGGCTGCGTATGCCGCGCGCACCAGATAAAATATCTAAAAGTGTGCAGTGCCACTCAACTGATAATTGGTTGGATGGCGAGAAGGGAGGTGTTTTACCAGTACTTTAGCAGAAATCATTATTTTGCAACAATGTCCTGTGATTTACAGTAAATGCAGACCATTTTCCTTTGACCAGCACTGTAAAATGAGATTTGCTGGTAAGAATTGTTTTTATATGCATTGAACATTAACTGAGACTACACTCATCAACTTGACTAGGGGACTTCCCTGATGTTTGGGAAGTATACAAACATCGGTCTTCTATAAATAAACTATTATTCTCTAATCGGCACAGTGTCCCATCAATTCTAACGCAACTAGGCCGCATAACTATAAATACTGAGCACGTCAGCGTAGCCAGCGTAACCTAACCCTAACATGACATTAACAATGCAGCTGAAGAATAAATCTGCCTTAAGGAGTAAGGACACAATTAATGTAAATTAAGCTTGCCTTCTTTTAAACCTTGCGCTGTCCTATGGGTCAAAATGACCCGGTGCACTTGCCAGTAGAGGGCAGCAACCACAACACGGACATATGACATTCCACGGTTTGCTCCCTCTGCTGCTAGTCTGCTGAAATGCCTTAGGACAGTGCGAGGGTTAAATAGAGTGAAGTATACTTTTTTCCAGTTATTGTGTGTAACTATATCTGTATACAAGCAGACGTGTAAGAATGTATGATAAAATGCAGATTGATTTAATTTTTTTCACATTTATTTATTTGAATAAATAAAGAGAAATAACCACTTTCAGAATTGCATGTGTGATAAAGCATTACATTACATTACATGCAGTGCCTGATCACCGATGTTAGCATGCGTGTATTGTAAGCTTGCAGCTAACTTCCCCATGGCTATTGAAGATCAAAAGCTAAGCCAAAGTAACTGGGTAAAAAGAGGAGGGGGTCATTTCCTGTGAAATTCCAATCATAAACACTTCACCCAGACAACCCCGGAGCCCTCATTTTGGATTCAGTACCAGTAGAAAGGCAAAGCCCCAGAGATAATATCAACCAGCTACCATAAACCATTACCAATTCACAGACAAAGACCTCTACTATAGTTGCCTTGGAAAAAAACCCTACTGACTGTAAAAGGGATGTCTAATGTCTGTTTGGTATCCACTAATTATTTCTCACTGTCAAATAGAACTTCAATCTTCCTATTGTCTGTGCATCATTTAATTATGTATATTAGATAGTAAGATTAGAACATACTAGGATAATAACAGCTATACTATTCCACGTGTTAATAGTTCATTTTACGAAAATATCTGGCATCAAAATGACACGCCATGTTAAAAGGGGAAAAATATACAAAAAGCATTCGACCATCCATCACACAAACCACTATAGACTTCGATATAACTATATTCTTAGTCATTTGAAAATTATGTTTTCACACGTACTGTAATAACTAGTGACTGTGTTGAAGAACAAAAGGCATTGTCTAAGATGCATTGTGCTGGTTTTGAGACTGGCCCTGTCAAAGGGAATGAGGATCATTATTCTCATGAGTCATTTCTCCAGGCTGCTCTGTCCATGAAGTCTTCTGTCAGTTCACAGGAAACACAGTTCCTTAAGCTTCTGCGTCAGACTACTGTGCACTGTGTAGTTCCTGCAGTACATCTTGGTGTGGCAACACTTGCTGTGCTCAGAGACCATCAATCACATGTCTTTTGTCCCAGAAAACATTAAAACCTGAACAGAAACAGCAGCTGAATACATTTTTGTTTGTTTAAAAAGGGCAGCCCTATAGTGTATTCTGTGCCATATACTGTACAGTGGGGTTTAGGCTATGCATGAGCAAACATAATTACTGTATGCAGCAGTATATTAAGAGATGCAAAAGGGACCATACAGTATAGTACAAAATTACCTAATTTTCATACACTATTATACAATTTTCAAATAAATGTGTCCCAGCTGTATTACGTGGTGCTGTGGTGAGAGTCAGGCATGCATGACTGAACAGGGGTGTGTCAGGTAGGCATCCATGGCCTGAGGACTAAACTCTGAAATGTATTCATTAATATCTAGTCGAAATAATTGTGGCGTTTAATTATCTTTGAAGGATTAGACGTGTTATGATTGCCCAAACTGCTGACACAGCTGAAGCCCAATAGATCGCAATGGTTCTTGGAGATAAAACATGTCTCAAACGCTCTGGTCTGCAAATCCAGATGATTCTCGTATGAACATATTACTTATTCGATGATTGCAATCACTGGTCAGTGAAACTTTTTACTGAACAATACACTTCCTCGAAAACAATGTTCGTTTGTGACTTTCAAAAGATGTTTTATGGACATGGCGAGTGTGGCTCAATGACCAGTTTGTCAGCTGAATTGCCTACTTGAATGGCCGATTCATCTGACAAACTGGTTTTGAATTGATCTAATCAGTAGCCCTGGCTATGCACCTGTTTTGCATGGGTTTGCATGAGTTTATGCATGACTCAGTATTCAATCTCCATCAGCAACGTGATGAAGTACAGCTTTGCATGGGGACCTTCTTAATCCGACCAAGGTGCAATACAATACTGCATTATTTAGAGCTAGCCTCACCTGTTTGCCTTCCAGAGTGTACAATCTCTTCACAGCCCCGGAGTCCAGCTTTATGGCTTCGGTGATGTCAGTGAGAACCTGGTCGAAGGAGTGGGCCGTTTTCTTGTTGAGCAGTATTCGAACAGCCTTGCGGGGTTTCACACCACTGCGGATGACGGTGACCAGTTTGGGCTTGATGTAGTCCTTGGATTCCTGCTGCAGCTCACCTTTCAGCATGCTGAGGGAGGACAGGGAGCGAGACGAGCCCCCCATCTTGCTGCCCACCGCCCAGTTGGGGTTGACGTTCTTGGTGTACTCCATGTGACGGAAGGGGTCGTTAGACGCGCACACGTAGCTCTCACCTGAATCCAAATGAAATGCATCAGTGACTAAATGGTTCATTAAAGTCATTTACTGTACCTGTCAATTCTCCTTCATCAAGATATATACACATTTATTTTCATGGCAGGTTTAAAAAACAGGCACATTTGTAAGGAAATATTCAGGTCAGTGCTACAATGGATAACAAAGACTTAACATTCCTCAATGAAAGACAAGGACACATGGAGGAGAAGGCCAGGCCAACAGAAGCCCTGCCTTTACACTCTGTCACTCCTGAACTGCTGCACTGGCCTCTATCCAAAGTAAAAGGTTTCTATTTATTCTACCCGACACGCCATTGCGGCATGCTGGCAGCTAACATGCAAATGCCCTCGTTTCCCTCTTGGGGCAAAGGTCATCATGTGACAACTACTGGATTTGCTGGTAAAACCCCACAAAGAATATAATCTGGTGGTGAGTCTATTGAAAGGGGTGTGTGTGTGTTGGGTCAGATTTTTTGGAGTCTAGCTCCAAATAAGGCAGATTTTGTTGTTAGCCTATCTAGAGCATGGGCTTGGAAGTGACCCTTATGAAGTTAACTTAGCCTATTGTTTATGATTGCCTCAAACTGTATATTGTACATTCAGTTCAACCAAACGTTAATTTTATCCTACTGTGATCTACTGTAATATACAGTATCTGCATGAAACAGCTAAATGTTAACTTTGGTCTATGGGATGTGTGTCAGATTAAGTTGTCCCATGACAACTGGCTTTATTAAGATAGCAATTAACCAAAGGCTAATTATCGGGCTAGGACACAGCTGGGGGACCTTATGGCTGAAAGTGTGACAAAATAACTAGAGCTTTCGTCGGTATGGGGGCAGTCAGTGTCAGTATAGTGCAATGCTCTGAGTTGGGGACTGGTAAAAAGACAAGTCTCTGGGGCATAGAAGGGGGGACATCACATCGCTCAGTAAGATTATGGAAGTCGCTAGCGTGATCCTCATCTGGAAAACAGCTGGAAACACAGCTAGACATTGTTAACCACTCCAGCTGGGTTTGTTTTGCCAATCAACTGTCACTATAATAAAACACAGTATATATCCTCCCTCAGATGGTAGTTGGTGGTTGAGGTAGTGTCTGATTAAATTGCCATCACAATACAACTATAAAAGTAAATGACAGCTGGTATTTTTAAATATCAAGCAAGCACATTTTGTTATTTGTCAATGTCAAATTCACACTTCCCAATTATCTACCAAAGAATGGTTGCCAATTGACTCAAAACATTGTCTCTGTAACCAGCAGTTTCCCTCCAGATGGAGATCAGTAAATAATTTAAACCCTAGATTACTATACAATAGATGTATTTCTGTAATCAGAGGTGAACCTTGTTGTAATTAACTCCTGTATAAACCCACTCATCAAGATTCTAATGAAGTTACTCAAAGATTATGGTAGTCGCTTAGGTTTGAGACATAAGCCTATGCCAAAATATTTGCTTCACATAACTAATTAAACCCATTGGTTTTCAGAATAGATTGCTGTTGTCATTTCCCAGCCATTGGCCTAAGCAAAATCAAGTTCTATACATCCTCAGCAGCCACAAAGCTTTTTCTAAAAACCAATTCCAGCAGCATCTCTGTTCCCCCAGTGCCACAAGCACAGCAGTGCAAGTTGGCTGGGCTGGGGGTCCCGTGTGGGTTAGGAGGGCACAAAAGACATCTCCATCAATGGAGGCATACTGCTGAGCTGTAGTGATGGCGGACTAAACAAATGCAGCAAACTTGTATTTGCCCTGCTTTCCCTAGCCAGAAGGACAGACTTTGCTACTGTACAGTGTACAGTATGCCATGGGGACGTGAGATACCCTTGACCTCAGTGTCCTACATCTACAACTGGCATAATGGGTTGCTGAAACATAAGTGGAGAGGAGGCAGTTCTACCCTTTATTGACCTAAAATCTTTACAGCTGATGGTCTTGCAGTAAAAGGTTATCTAATAATCTCATTATTCTCTTTATTAGTAAAACAACTAATACATAGACTAATACGATATTAAATAGGCTCATGCTACATCCCTACACAGACATGTTTTAGGGATGACGTTGTGTTACGTCAATCACGGTAAAGCCCGGCTCTCCTCTACACTCATAGACTCAAGTTGATATTGACAGTGCACGTGTCCCTACAGCCACATGCCCATGCTTTCATGTTCCAAACAAACAGCTGTTCAAATGGTCTGCAGTGCAGCAGGGAGACGCTTGCTATTCGCCAGACAAGTCATGCTCTACAACACCACCAGCCAGTGGCCTGTCCTAAACCCCCACCCCAAGTCTCTCCGGGGATGGGGGGTAAAGCAGATGAGTGCATAGATCTCCTCTCTTGAAATAGAGAGTTTTAATCTCAATAGGTACTTCCTGGTTAAATACAGGTTCAATCAAAAAAGGTGTGTGTGTGTGTTTGTGCGTGTGCATTGAATATGTGAGCCTATCACAGCTAGCTGAATGCGTGGGCCATGTGTTAGGGGGTGTATCTTAGGCAGGCAGCTACTGTACAGTATAGGAGCTCTCAGAGGATCAACGAAGGGTTTACAGAGCAGGAGGCAGGAAGCACTATGTGGATTAACACAAAGATTAACCTATTATCAATACTGGTGGAAATTGCTCAAAGCCAGTGGGTAAGAGGCCATGTAGCACAAACATCAGCAATTAAGTAAACTGTCAATGTCATACAATATTTAAAAGAATATATACAATATGTGTATTAAACAAATTGCTCTAATAGGGCTGTCAACAGAAATCACTGTTCCTAAACACTAATTTGTACATTGATACATATATGAGTAGCACAATATGAACAGGCCTACTCATGCTGGAGCTGTTGGATAATTGCTGTGAGATAGGCTACTGTACAGGCAGGCACTCTAGTGTAGGCCTGTATCATTGGCTAATGGCTATTGCAGCAGTATACTATAGTAGCCTACCGGCTACACCAAGACATAACGTAGAAGCACTGAATCATCTTGAACGAATATACTATATGTCTTCTGTATGCATGTGAAATTGGCATTATCCCTGGCCTGCAAACCAACCTGGCCTGCGTTGTAATGTAGTGATTTGTGGTCAGGATAAAGGAAAAGTAATTTACATGAATGACCTACCCTCTACCAATTCATCCAGAGTCGTGATCTTGCCTCCATCCAGGGTGTATAATGTGCGGACTCCTTGTGGAAGGCTCACGTTGTCCGAAAGGGAACGAGTGAGGTCCATAAGCAACGCATCCAGGGACCTAAAACGGTCATTGGATACGGCATACACCAAGCCCTTGAAATATTTGTCCCCATTACGATAAAAACGCACTTTTTTAGCCTTCTTCTCTGAACAGAGGGATTGGAGTGTCCGTGTGCGGTAGAAGCTACAGTGCGCACTGTGCGCTGGACTGGGAACCAGGCCATTTCCTTTGGAGCCCGAGGTGGACCCAGAGCCGTTGGCTTTGGACGACCGGTGCGTCTTCTCTCGTTCTTCAAAATGTTCAAATTCAATACTTCTGCTTAGTGACATGGTTCTCTCTTTCTAGTTTGCACGAAATCCCAACGAAAAGATTGTAACGGCAACGATGAGACCCTGCTTCAGCCTTTATTCCACTGATGTAGCCTAGCCTACAACAATGCTTTGAAAAACAGACTGGAATTCACGCTGCGCGCGTCTCCGATAGCAGACAGTAGCCTGGAATCCGTCAGAAAACGATTTGACCAATTTCTGCCGCAGTACACTGTCTTACCTTGTCTAGCCGTAAGGCAGGTCTCACAGAAAATGTGGAACTGGGACGAATCAGATCATTTTTTAGGTGCACAGAAAATGAACACCGTTTTAATTGTTGCACTGGCTTGTCACGAATACGACAGCTCAAGAGTATCCAGTTGAAAATGTGCCAAATGATAGCCAGCTTTGTTTAACGCACATCGCAAATTACCTATATTGGGCTATGCAAGCGCTAAAATAAGACACACTTCATAATGTAGGCTAACGCTAAAGCTGAAAGCCTCCTTCCCTGTCCACATCCATTCTGATAGCGCTAGTCTTCTGTAAAGCAAGCAGCACACCCGAGCAAACCAGAAGCTGTCAAATCAATGGAAGAGGGAACGCTTCGAGCTCCTCAGGGTCCTAATGCTACCAAAATTCTTTAATGAAAGAAGTTTGTAAAAATATTATTTGAAGTCCAGTTTTTATATTATAAGAAATAGCATTATAAAATACGTGATATTTAAGACATTGACACTATCCACAAGGAGGTAAAGCTTCAAAAGTTCATTGCTAAAGAAGCGGTTGTTCAGAGTGCTGTATCCAAGCATATTCATAGAAAGTGGAGTGGAAGGAGAAAGGGTGGTACAATTGGAAAAGGTGCCCAAGCAGCAGGGGATAACCATAGCTTTGAGAGGATTGTCAAGTGAAGGCATTAAAACATTTGAGGCAGCTCAAAGAAGTTGAGTGCACGTGCTCAGCGTCATATCCTGAGGTTGTCTTTGGAAAATAGATGTATGAGTGCTGCCAGCATTGCTGCAGAGGTTGAAGGGGTGGGGGGTCAGCCTGTCAGTGCTCAGACCA
>JAODLL010002136.1:0-12606 GCA_026546735.1 Forbesichthys agassizii
GGGGTAAACATGTTTGGTCTATGCGCGAAAGGAAAATGGAAGCGTCCGCTAGTGTTCCTTTAAGACAGAGTGACAGCGCTCCAAAACAGCAGATGAGCGGAGCTGCGTGCTTTGTGTTTGCACATGTTGAAACTAAAGCAGCGCCGGCATTTTTCCCCGCTTTAATGGATCCGTGTTCGCGTGTAGCGCTTTCACTGTGTCCCGCGATGTTTTCATTGACGCTTTGCACCAATGCATGTCACACGGTGCATATAGCAGAGTTCTAACGCTAACATTGTTAGCTGCTGCTCGTCTGGTATTTACCGCGCCACGGCCAAATTAATCTGCTACAGACATATCAGCTGATGTATTAGGGTAGGTACACACAAACACACACCATGCCATTTGTCTTCTTCTACTGGTTTCAGGACTACGAAGCGCGTTCGCAGCTCATTGCTGTCTCTCATAGTCGGCACCATTTTTTCAGATCGGAGCATAGTTATTGGTATATTTTTCTGAGTCGACGGTACATTTAGAAAATAGACCTATTTAGTAACCGGTGACGACGGTTACGTCAAATAATCGTCGCAGCACTAATTTACAGTAAACTTACTAATGTGTAAATTACGTAATGAATGCATAAACTTGGTCTACAAGGTCACGTCCTGATTTTCTATGGATGAAACTGGATGTCAGACATTCATTTTCAAGTCACATCTAGAAAGGAATAAAACACAGGCCACGAGACCGACCTAAATTCCCTGTGGTGGACTCAGGCAGGGTGAAGCCAATCTGCTCAGCATCCATTCCATTCATGGTTATATCTGCCGTTGCATTTGGAGCAATGTCCTCCACCGTGGTAAAACCCACAGTATAGGACTTGCATCCGGTAGATGAAGGCTCAGGAAAGCCTGTCAAGGAATCAGTCGATCACTCAAAATCAGGCAGATACAACACCCCCATATCATAAGTTTTAGACAATACATGTTAATAATAAATAAAAGTAATGTCTTTGTTGGTACTGAATATTCAATAATATATGTTTTAAATGTATAACTTGTCATTATCCTAACAGAGTGTTGGTTGTGTAGGACAACGACTGTATGAAGTGTTCTTCTATTGGCAAATATAATGATTGCCAAGTCACAGATAAAAGCTTCTGCTAAATGCTGTAAATTAATTTGACAAAGTATTTAGCTTTAAACCAATAATACTGCTACTAAAAACAATTATACTATATGGGACAGATGAAGAAATCAGTAAAGTCTTAGGGCAGAATTGTTTTTGTTTTAAATGTTAGTCCCCATAACAGAACTGTTAAATAATTTAGATGGTGCTGGTACATGGTGTCAAAAGTAATGTTCACTCTGTCCACTGTAGGAACTCTATATAGAAGCCACTTCCTATAATGGAGGCAGATGGCAGATTCAGCTTGCTTATGTGAGGCCCATCTCTAACCTTCAGTGGTTTCTGAAGGGGACCAATGAGAACAGTCCGGTGCAGTCTCACCATGGACCACTGGGATCTCCTGCCACACCTTGGCATTAGGGTTTAAGCCAGTGCCTTTAAAGGTGACCTTGAAAGCAGATTAGGCACAAACATTAAAATACCGCAAGTATGCATCTTGGTGTTGAAATTTTGTTTTTCCAAAAGACATTTAGACAGAAAGTACACCCCATCCCCCAATGCACGTATGACCACACTTCTCTAATGTGCACAAGCTGTGGGCCGACAACAGCCAACTAAGAAGTTTGCATAAGTAGTTTTAATTGTAGGTATGCAAAATCAATTCATGAAATAAAAACGATACAGATCGTAAACAAAATCCTCCTAGGGACTTGTAGTTTGTCTACTTTGACTAAATTGAAACTAGTAAAGCTGTGGTTTGTTTAAACACTGCTGAATGGGAAGTGTCTGCTGTAACACATTATTGTTAAATAATAAAATGTGAACAAAGTTATAACAAGACAGACAAATTGAATACAGTCTGGGTTAATTGTAGACAAAATAAGAGGGTCATGTTCATACACAACCTGTAGGCAAGTTAAAGTATTAGGCTACTAGACATGCAGCTAGATAGACGACCCAAAACAGAAAGCATTCTCTACACAGTAGAGTATACAGATATCATAACTAGATACAATTACATTTTGTTAGAGAACTATTCTTTTATTAAATATGAAACGTTAATAGACGCAGGTTTAAATAGCCATATTGTTTGAGACAGTCACCTTCTTTCTACCTGCTACAGGATCCACCCATTTCACTAGCGCATCGGCCTGACAAGAACAGCTGTCAAGGAAAATGCGCTCTACTACAGACGTTCCTACAATTTTATAAACAAATACTGCGTCAAGTGTTAGTAATACTTTAATATTAGCACGCATTTAGTATGGGATTTTGAACAGCGTGGACACATGGCGACAGTTCATGCATACTGTTACACAGGCCTTTGCGAGCAAAGTCAGCTGACGACGCTGCGTACTATAGCCAACCAGGCCAGATACTCGCAGCGCATGTTATGTAGCTTGCTAGCCAGCGATTAGCTAACAGGTACCGTAACGATATCAGAATCAAATTTAGTTTATTATTCGTCTTATCGGTACACCGATCACCTGGATTAGTTTAAAACAGACAGTGGAGCGCCACTGAAGCCACATATGCTTTTCAGCGATTTCCCACAGTAAAAACTTGAGCTAATGATTACTCAGCAAACTATTTAACGAGCTTGCTTGCCCCCGTAGTTAGCCAAGATCACGTTAGCCATTTTAATGGTGGGCTAACGTTATCTCCTGCTAGTCTGTTTTTGTTTTTAAACGCAAGCATTTGCAGGTAAACCAAAATTATGTGGATTGATTCCTTTATTTTATGTTGAGCTTTATCATTTACCATCAAAATCAATAGTGTTCCATTGTGTATGCTGCCCAGCTTACAAAAGCTCTAATAAGTCGTCGGCGAGTGAAAACCTTGGGTGAATAACTTGAGAGTTCATATAATTCGCAAAAAAAATAAAGAAAATCACACTGCTCTTGTCGTGCATGGACACCTATATGTGAACTACGTCGGCCCGGTGCAGCATAAACGTATAATTATGGTGGCGGTAACTGGATTATGGCAAACAGTAGCCGAGCAGTTAGCTTATTTAAGTAGGCCGCAACTCACCATGCCGTCTGACCCTCCCTTGATATCGAGTGGAGCCTCGTCTTTCCCACCGGTCCTCGGTCCCGGATCAGCCTCCTCCTGCAGCAGCGGCGGCTCTCCGCCCTGATCCGAACTCATCAGCCGCTCCTGACTCACGTCTACCCCTCGTTCTCGTTCTCCCAGCCCCCTCCTGCCTCCTACACCTTCTCTCGAAACGCCGACTGAGTTCAGCAATCTGCCGTGCTCTCTCCTGTTACGGGTAGTCTACCAGCAAACGAAAACTAGCCTGCAAGCTAGCTAGTACCACAAGAGCTAGCAGGTAGTCTACACAGAGGTAGCTAGCAAGCTAGCTTGATATGAATCAACGAAACTGGCTAACGTCAACTAGCTGTTTGAATCAAACTTAACCAAGAATATACGATTTGTATACGTTACACAAACACACGACTGTCCTCAATTCATCGTTGCTGTTAGTGTTCGTTGAAAGGTTTTGCGTGAATAAATTGACGAGACGTATTCCTAGCCGGGCGACCGAAGCGGACACTGTGGGGACACGCTCCTTTCCTAAGCGCAGGAACACGGTCCGCCTCCGTCCCAACTGCCTTTGCGAGTTCGACATGACCTTTCCAAACGTTTCCTTTTCCTGTTACTTTTTTTAAAGTGAGTTTTTATAACTATTTGAACAATTTAACAGTTGTATGGTATGTATGATGCCCATCACCATTATAAACATAATTTAATTGGTGGTCTCATTCATTAGAATTATGTTTGTTGCTTGCAAATAATTAAACAATTAACACATGATTTCTTCTATGGTAGAAGTGAGATACAATGGTTAAGACAAACTATGTTAAATTGTTTCTATATCTAAGTTGTCAAATGAGGAATTTCAAAAGTTGGATAGGTAGGCTAGGTTTACCAAATATTATGCATAGTATAATTACAGAGATATGACAATGATTGATAAGGCAATTATTATACTTGAACAATGGTGATGCAATCACGTTTTTCAGATTATGCAAGACCACGATAAAATCCTTGAAAAACATTCCTCAATAGTTCCAATGAGAGGTATGCAAATCTAATTTGGTCTATATAGAAGACAGTGTCGATGTGAGAAAAGTATAGATAGGCCTATTAACTTTTGCAGTCTGCAGACAGACACGCAATCATTAAAAGGATTAGTGCCTATAATCTATTTGACTAACTATGCAAGATGTATTATGGCTAGGCTACACCTAGTTTGGCAGACATCTGTAATCTGATGTTGTCCTTGTGTGGTTGAATTGTTTGAAAAGCAGACAGACAGCACTAGTCTCTCCAGCAACTGGGTACACACGCATCTAAAACCTTTCCTTGCTTCAGCACTACCAGGGTTCAGTAGGTTACATAATGGCCGTTGCTGACTAAAATCATAATCAGTAAAGTATTTTTTGGATTACCTAAATGTAATAACGTAATCTGATTACTTAGATTAGGTTTACCCAGGCCTAACGTTGTTATTTAAAATGCCACCCAAAGCAATTAACTTCGTCGGTGCCCCAAATCTTATGACCATTTTTGTTGCTCATGGGATCTGACTAAAGTAGGAATTAATTTCAGTTATTGACGTTAATGAAAGGTTAAGAAGAGAACAGCAGATTGTTTCGTGCATTTTTCTACCCCCAACATCCCTTTACAATTTGAAAGTATTCCTAGCCTCAATCATATTGACTAATTTAAAAAAAATTAAAATACCTGTAATCTGATTCCATTATTTTATCTGGTAACAGTAACGGATTCGTTAGTTTTTTTGTAATAAACGATCGATTACAAAAACAGTTACTGTAATTATCAGATAAAAAAGGATAAAAAAAGTCACCTTAATAGGCCCAATACTCCTTCCACAAAAACCATATCCTGTCAGACATTCTGGATTCTACAGTGAGAAATGTACCGGTACCTTTATTCACCACTAGTAGACCTACTGCAGATACAAGGGTATAGTGATAAGCACGACATATGGTATTGTACTTGCATTTTATTGCAATTTCAGTAGCAGTTGTGATGGCTTTTTAGCTCGAGACAGCACCCACACGTTGACTTTGGATGTTTGCATAACCACTTATGCTTGAAAGTTTGCTGTCCAACAGTGCTTCAAGATCTATATCAAAGTGATGTTCACTAGGGCTTTACTGTATATTGGCCTGATTAATAGCTGTTAGCTCAAGTCCTGCTGATGTGATTAGCATAATTAAAGTGTACTTATCAGTGTTATATGTAGACGAGAAGAAATCTTTCCAAATGGTCATTTCAAATGTAAGCAGTTGACGAGGCTTATTTCTGACTGACGTTTCTAGTTACTTACATCTCACTACTAGTATTCAATTTTACTAGGGAAGCTATTTCCCATTATGTGTAATATGAAGCGTTTCTCAAGTGAAAATATGGGGTCAAAGAATAACACAGAATAACAACAATTGTTTTATAAATTTAATCTCTTTTGTAGTGCACAGAACTTGCAACACAACCATTTCACTGAACACAAAAGTCACGTAAAACAATTTCCATCTCAATTACAGGAAAAAAAGCAGTTCCCCTACCAAGGCATATGGACAGGAAGCTATACACAACAAACACGGCCATTTATAAATCGAATTGCATTTCTACAACCGTTTCGGTCTGATTTATCTACTTCACCATGGACACGGGAGTCCTCTTCTTGATGACATGCTCCATGTCAGCGTGTTCAGATGTGTCCAGCTTGATATTGTATTTGGCCAGAATTTTCATAATGGGCCTAATCTTCAACCACCACTGTGTTTTAGGGATACGATGTCTATGACAGGTAGAAGACAAAGAGGCTTAAACTCAGACACAGTATTCGTGTACACAGTTGGATATGTGTATATTGTATAGTACAACAGATGGAATATTTAAGAGAAAGTCCTACTCAAAGTCGGTTTCGTCTTTCAAATCAGCAAGGGGCTGGAATGTAAGTGCCCGTTTCCTCATGCCCAGCACACAGGCAGAGTCTGGCGTGTTGGCAAAGATACGACCTTAAAAAACCAAAGAAGAAGATTAATGTTAGGCTCTTCACCATCTTTAAACGTTTTTTTTGATTAAATGCTAAATGGTAAATGGGCTCATTTATATAGCGCTTTTATCCAAAGCGCTTTCCAGTATTTTGCCTGACATTCACCCAGTCACACACACATTTATACACCAATGGTGATCACTGCCATGCAAGGTGCGACCAACCACCAGGAGAAGTAAGGGGTTAAGCATCTTGCTCAAGGATGCTTGCAGGTAGGTCAACAACTGCGGTTTGAACCCACAACCTTCCGGCTGGTAGCCCAACACCCAGACCACTAGACCCAGACCACTAGACCATCCTGTCCCCTTGATTAGATCTGTAATGTAGAGTCAGCGATCGTTGATAAAACAAAAATTACAGCTCCCTTCAATGCCATAGGGTTGCAACCTTCCACCTCTGGAAAAAAACAATCACATTTTAACAGACAAGTGGGAAACTGTAGAACCAGTTGAATGTGTAATTTGCTCAAGATTAAGCCACAGTATCTGTGAGACAGCAAATGCCGTATACGACCGTATAGAGGACCTCAGATGAAATAAAAAGATGGTAAGACTTACCCTCATGTTCTGTTTGGGGTCTTTGAGATCCCATATGAATATGCATAATGTTAATTATTTCTTGCTGTTATTTAGGGTAGGCTATAGTTAACTGAAAACGATTTAACTTCAGTCCAATAACGACACACACCTACACCCACCCCCCCATCCACCAACACACACCTCAACACCCCCCCCCCATTCACCAACACACACACATTTCCAATGTAATGTATACTGTAAGTGCAGGGAAGCAGATATTAAAAGTTTTTCATGCAGATGCACTAATTCAAAGGAAAACAATGTATCTCAGTCCCAACCAGAGCCTGCTTGACGGTTTGCACCTTCCTTTCAAACGTATTTAATATAGATGCTGTCACAATCACCCTTAGGCTTGAAGGATCCCATTGCGTGTTGTAAATTAATGTATTTGCATGTTCCCCTCCCATTACGTTTCACATTAACATTGAAACGCCCCAAATTGCATGTTCATTGAGGCAAACATAGCAAATGAACATTACGTGCTATCTTTGCACTTTTGAAAGACTTCATCCTCTGTGCACAGCGTTATTAGATCAGCTTACATGTTATTTGCGAGTGCTATCAAGTTTGCACGCATTTTTACTCACGTACACCTTTCGTAAATCTGGCCCTTAATGTGTAAAATAATCGGGGGGTTTTTCTCGATTAAATTGTTTCTGTGATTGTTAGGAGCCGGAATTGAAATCCCAATTCAAATGTGATTAAGTGAACAGCCTTAAGTGCTACTACGCAACAGAAGAGTGTGTACCATGTGTCCTGAGGTCAAACATACCGTGTCTGTAGCAGTCCTTCAATTTCTCTGTCAACCATAAGATAGACTTGGCACCCATTTTTGTGCCGAAGTTTCGGTCAAAGGGCGTTGGGGTACCGCCCTGTGTGACAGATAATAAAACAGTTGCATGAGCCGCCTACCGTCGTGATGTATAGTGAACAAACGAGGAATCTTTTCATTTTGTGCAGATTAATGTTATGTCTTACGTTCCAGGGTTATTCTTAAGACACAATTAGATACCTGTTGCATGTGTCCTAGGACATTCTTACGACAGTCAAAGATGCCCTTGCCCTCCTCTGAATACAGGTTAAAGATAAAGTCTGTTGTGTAGTTGGCATTGCAGTTCTCATTCCTGGTAGGAAAAATAAGAAGATGGGTGTTAATAATAACAAACAAACAAAATAAAAATACCCATAACTAATATAATTTCTGACATTTACTTAGATTTTGGTCACCTGAGGATCAAGCCCCTCTTCACTGTGGTCTTCATCTTCTCCACCAGGTGCTCAACATTCACCTGAAACATTCACCAAGACTTATTTTTACACTATTAAAAAAATGTCATAGATCCATGTCATCATTCCATGAGCAAGGCTTCTTTTGTTTTCCCCCCCGGTTGCATCTTCTTACTCTAACCACCATGTGTAATGGAGTATCGGAGGTGCGCTGAAAGTTGGTGAACAGTGGCGAAAGTTCCTCAAAATATGCTCATATAAATATTAGATTTAAACGGTTACCCTTCATCCAGCGTCAATGAGCTGCCTCCTCAGACCGTTTTCTTTGTCGCGGCGAACTCAAAGCAAATGGAAGGCGGTTTGAATATGTTTGTGAACGTACGCTATGTTAGACAATTTCTGAGCGCACCTCTGGTTCAGGGGGTCACCGCGGCCTCACCTCCAGGTCCTTGATGCTGAACTTTTCTTCATAGATGTAGGCAGCATCAGCCCCGGCCGCTAGACCTGCCATAGTGGCCAGGTAGCCGCAGTATCCACCCATCGTCTCAACGAGGAACACGCGTCGCTTTGTGCCCGCTGCCGACTGCTTGATCCTGTCACAGGTCTGAAGCATAACCAGGATATAAACAGAGGGCCTTCAAGGTGCAAGAGGCAAACTAGAGACACTGTCACTTATTTCAATCATTTGTAATTGAGCTCTATGGGAGAATTATTGATGCAAATATGGCAGTCACACATAAAATAAACCAAAAGAGCCAATCGTCTGCTATATAACTTAATACTTTAAGTAATTCTGTGTTTTCAGTAAGGCTAAGCTTTAGTTTAAAGGGTCAATTGGGCAAAATTACCCAATTGATGGTAAACGTCTGTGTCTGCAATTACCCCTTGTGGTGAAAACCAGTATTACAACAACATGGTCCTATTGGTTTGAAACTGTGAGCACATGCTCCAATAATTTAGTGGACATGTGTCTGTCAGACTACAGAGAGCTGGGACAGATATCTGAGAGGAGCTCGGCGCATAACGGTGGAGGTCACCTTTACATTTCATTGTACAGGTGTGCGTGCGTGTGTCCGGTTGTCATGGTACCCACAGAGGTGATAGTGTTGAGCGCAGTGTCCGCGCCGATGCTGAAGTCAGAGCCAGGGACGTTGTTGGAGACCGTGGCAGGAATAACCACCATGGGAATGCACAGCTCCTCAAACTTCTCTCTGGCCTGAACGAGCTCCAGACCTCCCACATAGGCCTGCCACAAGGACGAGAAGACATGGAGTATGAACCATGGCAATATCAAATAAAAAAACAGTGTAGTGACTCGTGAGTGACCGCAGAGAAGTGAAAAGTGTAGTGACCGGCTTAGTTCATTCTTGGTTTTAAAGGTTTCAATGACTGTTCCCACCTCAAATCCTCCGATGATAACCAATGCATGGATATTGTGTCTTGCGATATTCAAACTAATTTCCTCCATCATCTTAGCTGGCAGAGTTCTTTGGACAGAACAGCAAAATGACACAGTGTCAAGTAGTCAAAACGCATTTTGACTAGAATATTACACAAAGGATATTGTTTTACTCAAGGGGTTGTAGAAAAATGATTGTTATCATACCGTTTGGTGCCCAACATTGACCCCCCCTTGCCTGTCCAACCACTGACTTGGGTCCAAATGATAGGCTCGATCTGTGGAGGGGATTACTAAACATTTGACTACTACTTCTGGTATTACCATTGCCATTAAATATGTGACAGGTTAAATATTTAACATTTGACAGGTTTACTCCTACATTTCTAGAGCCCAACAGTGATTGAATGTGCACTGTACACGGACCTGTCCGTGAGCCAGACCATCAAAGCCATCGTGGATCGCCAACATGCTGTGGCCCTGAATGATCCCCATCCTGACCGCTGCCCGGACCGCTGCATTCATGCCAGCACACGGAGCACCGATGTTCATAATGGCCACGTTGATGTTGCTCTGACAGGAAGAGAAACAAAGGCATCACAAGCCAAACCAAAAACATGGTCCATGAAAAGAGTCACTCGTTCCATTAGGTATGAGAAATACTACTACTGTTGATTTATTGAATGGCTAGTATATTTACCTTTGTGTCGGGGGGGTTGATGTGACCCAGAAGCTTGTATGTATTCCAGTTGTTCTCAAAGCTCCTGTGCATTGCCAAATCATGTTTGGCATTAGATTAGTGCAGTAGTTATTGTTATCTGCTCTAATAAAACCACCACTGAAAAAATAGATATCACAGAGCAGGTACTAAAATCAATCAGAACCTGTACTTACTTTCCCCTGAGCTTGATGGCATCCTCAAACCTGCCTTCAGCCATGGCAGCAGTGACATCCTTTGTCTACCAAAACACGAGCGCGCGCGCGCGCGAGAGAGAGAGAGAGAGAGAGAGAGAGAGAGAGAGAGAGAGAGAGAGAGAGAGAGAGAGAGAGAGAGAGAGATTCCAAATTCAAAGTATGTAAGCTAACTTAGGAAGATACTTAACTGTACCTACTACAAGTAAATAAAGATGCTGTCAACAATATACCTGCAATGGTTTTGCATTGCTTGGAGAGTAAATGTGTATATTATGCCTTGTTGGGCAAGCTACATTGAAAATGTAGTGAGCTGAGCTACCAGTTAAGCTAAGAGATTGGCAGGCCTACGTCACCGTCATACGGAAGTGCTTCTGTCGGCCACACATGTAGGTCCGTGTATGGGATGGCATCACATACTGATTCTTAGCAGTTGTATCAGACCTGATTTAGCTTCAGATTCAGAAATGATTGGGAAAATATAGCTTCTGTGGACGCTACCGCACTACTTGATAAATTAAAGATCGCTGTGAGATCGCTGCGAGTGCCAGTCTTCGCTACTGAAAAGCTATTTGATTCAGAAACCTGCAGCGCTACTGAGAAATGTAGTTTAACTAGTAGCATCGCTACAAGTAGGTTCAATCACCATGGTTACAGTAGGAACAGTGACTTACCACTTGCACACATTCCATGAGGGGTAGCCTGATGGCCTTGTTACCTGACAGGCTGACCACACAGGCAGGGGTGTCTGGTGTGGCCTCCAGCAGGGCCATCACAGCCTCCACTCCCATCCTGCTACCCTGCACAGCACACGTGTTACTTTCATATAGGAGGACATCTAGTGGGGGTGCCGGTACTACATCATACAATTATTATTCCACTTAGGCATAAATGTTGTGTGTGTGTGTTCAAAAGAGATAGACTAAAATTAAAAAATCTATATATTTGTAAGGCACTGATCTCCCTACCCCTTAGCACTCCACTAACAAAACCTCTCTTAACTTCTATTCTTTAATAAAAAATAAATATCCTTCAGTCTTTCTGTCCTTGCAATGTTCTTAGAATATTGGGACTTAGTTGGAATTTACAGTATAGTTCTAGCAATAATTCCCTGGTATATTAGATAACGTATGTTGTACATGTCCTGGTATATTAGATAACATATGTTGTACATGTATAACATAGTTAACCCTGCTATTGACAAATGTACCGTGTGTAATTCAGATGCCAAATGCTGTGAAATGGAGGATACCTACCAGGATTCTGTCGAAGGCGGAGGGTGTTCCACCTCTCTGTACATGTCCCAGGACGGTGGCACGGGTGTCAAAGCCCAGTCTATCAGTCACCAGCTAGACGCATCAAAAACACAATAGACCATTTTGGATACTGGCCGTTCTATATATCGTGGTATGGTTACAGTGCTACTGAATATGAGGGGAGAGGCGAGCTTGCCTTTTTGATCTGGTCAGAGGTAACTGGGGTGCCATCTCTGGACATGGCTCCCTCTGCAACAATGATCACATTAAGACGGGAACCCCTTGCCCTTTGCTGGGGGTGGGGAAGGTACAAAATTGATAAATTGATCAAATATATTCCTGCATATCCACACTGTAAACCCTGTAACCATTAAGTTGATGCCCTGAATTTAATCAAATAGTTCACATCCTATCTGAATTCTGTTGTACTGTACAATGACAACAAAATAATTATAATACATACTTCTATATCATACAATGATAGATAAACACAAAAAGAAGGTAAATGCCACTCCCCAAATTTAGACTTTTAAATGTGTCTGGTCTTCCCCAAGTTCCCATGTGTAGCATCTCTGTGCAAGCGCCAATTCTGGTGTGTGATTTTTAGGGTTTTGTCCGTGATAAACAGGAGAGCTCAATTGAGTTTCTATTCTATCACTGCCGGCTTGCTAGCTCTGGGGCTCGGTGCAACAGACATACATTGGACAGCCTCCTGCACAAGTGCTCTTCCCAGTTGTCATCCGGGGGCATCTCTGGAATAAACACCCAGTCGGCTCCGCATGCCAGGGCTGTTACCAGTGCTAGGTAGCTGTGGCAGGGGGGGAGCGCAAGCACACACACACGTTAAACATATACAGCTCTGGAACAAATAGAGCATCGTTTCTCTGGATTTACCATTTATACACTTGCATACATTTTAAAATGTACATTTAATATATATATATATATATATATATATATATATACACATATATACACACACACACACACATTATTTACATTTCTATTATTTCATTTTAAAAATTTGAAGTGTTGTCT
>JAODLL010002137.1:0-12605 GCA_026546735.1 Forbesichthys agassizii
GCTTACTAAATACGCACTAGATACAATACACAGATTTACACATACACACGTCCAGAGTGCGGCTAAACCGCTGTCCTCCACCCACACACACAGAAACACACACACACACACACACACACACACACACACACAGTACATAAACATTGTGCTTTAACGCTTCTAATCAGAATAGGAAGGTTTGATAGTACACGCATGCCATGCATAGCAAAACACCCCACACGGCTCTACAGAGACCCCTCCACATCCTGAGTGGTGCGTAACTAGGCCCAGTGGATTGATCCAGGGCAGCCAGGCACTCCGCTTAAATCCTGACAAACCCTATGACCTGCTAGCTTTAGCGACGGCCAGGGACTCCACACTTCAACACTCAGCATCCCCCAGGCTGCATGTGGGTGGGGTCAGTGAGGCTGGAACAGAGCCAAACCTCTCTGTTAGCAGGGCCAATAATACTTTCATGGGTAGTATCACTTGGTGAAATGTATGCTCAAATACTTACATGGAACATAAGCTTTCAAATGTATTGTATGATTAACATAGTTTTTTGTTCTGGACATATATGAATACTGGAAATGCAAGACATTTATTTCTTATTGGTAATTATTGCATAGCATGGTTAAAATGAGTTATTACTTGGTTTCCATTGCTATAGTTGCTATAGTGTTGCAAACCAGTGGATAACTGTAGGTTGTGCCACTGTTACCAACCTCCTGCTCCAGCCCCACAGCTGGAAGAGAGCTGGCCATTGGAACAGGTGCACATGTTGGGTCTGGAACAGAAACCGTCCCCACACGAGTTCCTGCAGATGGCTGAGGAGAGGAGGAGAGAGAGAGGAGGTGAGGAGAGGAGATGAGATAGGAGGTGGAGAGGATGAAAGGAAAGGAACGGGGTTAAAGAGAGGAAAGGAGAGGTGAGGGGCCATTTCACTCAAGGAAAATCTGATTCATCCTTCCTGACTTCAGCCAAACAATATGATAACATATTTGTTGTTTCATCCACTGTGCTGACGCGTAGGCAGGATTTAGGAGGGAGATACTTACGGACGATGCACTGGTTCCCTCCGGGCAAAGTCTTCCACCCAGGACAGCAGTAGGAATGGAAGCGAGAGCCACACACATTGGGTCTGTAAAAGGCAGAGCAAACAAACTCAATGAGACCTCACTAAAATAATTTGCCAAAACCCTAAACAAATACACACAGCTATGAGTCATTTCCTAAGCGCTCCAAAACCCGCATGGCCCATATAATGTAAACAGTAGGCCTACCAACAACCCCATCAAACTGTGGCCACCCTAAAATCAACTCCGATTGGATGAGAGCATGTAATGATCTTTGACCCTGCTCTGACAGCTGTAAGATGCATCACAGCTCTTGGAGTGCTTGACTGGCCTGGCAGCTTAAAGCCACAAGCTTTCCCCCTGAGGAAATGGCAAAACCACATCTATAGATTACTGGCTCTGCTCAACACACTCTCTCTCTCTCTCTCTCTCTCTCTCTCGCTCTCTCAAAACACACAGACAGAGCTACTACTTCAATCTACGTTACACTGAATTTATTTATGTTACATACATTTTCTCTGAATAAATATTGCTACATGAAATGATGCACCATGTGACTGTAGATGTGTGTAGCTCCCAGCATTACGGAAAATACCCTTCGCTAGTGCGTAAGCTTTCTACCAAGCTAGACTAGAGGGACTCCAGTTTCTATGTGGGCACACTAATGACATCCTTAATAACATTTCAAGGCATATAACTATGGGCATATCTATGCCGCCTGTTTTGGCGGTTAGTTAGCATTTTTACCATAGCATGACTAAGGAGTGAAGGGCCACAGCAGTCACAGGGGATAAAGCTTGATCTGGATGCCTATGGTAAAGTAATCTACCGTAGAAATCAGATTATTTGGTTACTAGACTATCCCTGACCCCAGGACGTTATTTTCATTTAATTAAACCGGCTCTCCAATGTCCATCAGAGATAGATCTCTGATAGACAATGTTGTGCAGCACACCTCCAAACATATTACCATATGGTACAGAGGCAGGCACAGAGGCAGGCATAGAGGTTGGCATCCAAGCAGGCAGGCAGGCAGGCAGGCAGGCAGGCAGATAAACAGACTTCAAAAAGCTACAGAAGTAGGCAGAGAGCGAGACATACAGCCAGCTATAGTTAGACAGACAGAAAGGGAGTTAGACAAGCAGACAGACAGATCACCAGAGAGCAACAGTGAAACCTCCTTATGTAAATTAGAAGACTAGGTTCTTTGGAGGAATCACAGAGAAGTAGTGTTGGGCAAGTTACCCAGGAATAGTAATAAGTTACTACTTCAAAAAGTAATAATATTACGTGAATTAATTAGTAAATATTAATTAAGTAATTAATTACGTTACTCATTACATTACTACATTACTTTCACAATCACTACTGAATCCTCTATTGGAATAGTTAACCATAGGAGTCAACAATCAGCCAAGTGAAAACATTGCAGCCTGTCACACCAGATGATTGGACAGGTAGCCTACCTACTGTAAGTTAGCTAGGACCAGCAAAACAATAAAGGCACGTCTTCATAAGATGGAAGTTGGGGGGGAGGGGGGGGGGGAGGGGTCTCGTTCTTGTAACGCAGTAATTACCGTTTTGCTAAGTCATTTGTTACGCTATTAGTTACTGAAAAAAAGTAATAACATTACAGTAACTAGTAACGAGTAAGAAGTTGCTGCCCAACACGGCAGAGAAGCAGTGAAAGGTGAAGGCTCATTTTATCAGTGTGAAGGGAGCTAGAGGAGAGGAAGGGGGACAGGATGATGAGAGAAGAGCAGAGAGCAGGGGGAGGGAAAGGAAAACAAGTTTATGTTGAGGATCAGCGGAAGGAGAAGGGCCAACAACTGGAGGAAGGGGGGGGGGGGGTCAATGGAAAATAGCAGAGCAACAGATATGGAAGCAGAGAAGGGGGCAACATAAGCAGGGACATGCAAGACCCTCTGGGGGAGGGGGATTATGGGGTAAAACTCACAAAAGGACATTTACATTCATTACACATTTTAAATGCATCAACCTATAGATAAAGCTCCAGCACTTACAGTGCAACTGCACCACAGCTCTGAGCCTGACTACACCCACTACACCACTTAAATAAGTAGTCAAGGACCTGAGCGAGGGGAGGGGAGGGGCTGAGAGGGCCCCCCCCCCATTAACATCAATTAATTTTGATGACGCACGAGCAGACCAAGTGTATTGTAGGAAACCAGCACAAGTACAACAGTTCAACAAGTCCAAAGGCAATTTGTAACGGATATGACGTGTAGCGCCAGACCCAAAAAATCGACATTTTTATAAAAACAGGAATTTTGTCAACAACACCAGCATGTATGTGTCTCATCACAGTGCAGTCTAATTATTTACTTTACAGCTCAAAAAACACAATTTAAGGTGCAGTTACACTTTAACTGCATGGGTCCTCAGTGATCCATCTCTCCACAAAGAGGTGAAGATATGCCAGGGGACCATCAAGAGTGTTGATCCAGTGGTGCGCTAGTATGCTATTATTTCTCTCTCACTTTCTCTCTCACTCTCTTCCTTGTTCTCTCTGTCTCTTTCTCTCTCTTTGACCTATCTTGATCCAGATTAAAGCCTGGTCTGCAATCAAAGAGAGGGAGGGACAACTGAAGCAAAATTAAGTATTTTTCCTCATTATGAAAATAAATGTCCTACTGTATATTGGGGTCAGCCTATAAGGTTATTCTGTGACTGGGTCATAGCCCTTGAAGTCACCCCACGGTCTGTGGTCCACTGATTATCGGACATTAATATTAATAAAAGTAAAATGCCTGCCACCTCATTCAGGGGGAACTTGAACATAAGAAGCTATTTAGGTCTGAAGCTGGCTAAAGTTAGAGGGTTGACAGAGGCCAGACAATTTTCTGAAATGAAAGATGCTCATAAAGTATGTCCCAAGCTTATACTTTGATCTAACTTATAGTTGGTGATATTAAGGGCTGGGGTATTATATACGTTATATCTTATAGTTTGTGTCCAACTTCAACAAGCTCTAAACATGCGGTCTGAATAAATGACATGCTTGGCATGCAGACATCCAGAGCAACAGGCTTCCGCTGAGCTTAGAAAGACAAAAAAGAGACCGTGAAAATGACTGCAGGCAGGGTGGAGGAACAGATCTTTCATTCATAGCTGGTAGGGCTTGTGTTTGCGTACTGGTCATACTACCGGTATAGGTCATCTGAAAAGCATCTGGTTGCTCCTAGAAACACCTGGGCTTACTGTTTGTTTAGGCTTTACAATGCAATGTCAATGAGGGAAGGGGCGGGGGTGCATTACTGAAATATTCAACGATGACTGTGTTTCTAATAGAAACACAATCTTTGTGTAAGAAAATAATGGGTTGTTTAATTAAAAGCAATGATTTCATCAAACAAACCAAATAAGAAACCAGTTAATGTGTACTGTATGTGTGCGTGTGTGCAAATACAAGCATGCTTTGAACCAAATTATTTGAAAACCACATGTGAAGGAGATATCCCAGGCAATGTGTGGTTGCGTGGTCATTTTATACACACAGTATGCATGAAAATGCAGACTAATAAAAAGAAAGGAGGCCTAACGTGCCTAAAGCAGAAAGGGCTAACTTCATCATCATCATCATCATCATCATTATTCATGCATCTGAAACACATGTTTTCCAACAGATATGCCTGTAATTTACTTACTGTCAATTACGGCTAAATGAAAGTTAAAAACAGGTGCAATAGAAACTAGTCAGTAGGTAGTAGACTAGAACAGAGGTCTTCAACGTGTTTACCCCTTAAACACGGCATAGGGACCCCCTATCACATAACACATGTATGGCCAGTGATATTGTGTAGGGCAGCCTATAGTGCTATAAAAGTATAGGCCACTAACTAAGCTGTTTAAATCATTGACAGATTTAGATATTTATAGCACAGGCTGTATTTATATTAATGTATATTATATGTCATTTACATTTTTGAAATGTGGGATTAAGTAATTTGGAGGCCCTCTTGCAGTACCTCTGAGGACCCCCTAGGGGTCCCGGACCCCTTGTTGAATACTCTGGACTAGAGGTTTCGAACAACAAAAGTAAATTTACTCAAACCAGCCTACCATGTATATAAGCAAATAAGTTCCCCATTCAAATAGCTATCCATGACCAGTCGCCATCAGACATCAAACCAGTCAGTCAGTCCTACATATTGCAACAATCTAGACAGCCAACTGGCTGTCCAAATGGCTAGCCATCCACACCGCCAATCCAGGCATCTAGGCAGGCAGCCCAAGGTCTGATCAGATTCCATGCCAGGTTGCAGTGTACCAGGGGAGCCAATAAATCAGAGTCGATCAGCATCAGACCAGCGCTACACTACCAGAAAGTAGACCAGGGGATAAGCAGCTCCAGCCAGCAAATAAACACTGTTCCACTGCTCAAGGCCAACATAATGACCACCAATAAACTCACCTATAACCTTCTCCCACAGAGAACCTGTGGAAACCCTACTGAGTTACTAGCAGCCCACTGTAGTCGGGTTTTCATAAAGGTTCATGATTAAAAGTATCAGCATCCAGGTATTACCTACCTATATTCAAGCATCCCCACATTCACTCACACATGATTAGATGAAACATACTCAGAAGTCAGAAGATGATGACTCACTTTCAGTACTGGGCGTCCTGGCTTACAATTAATCACATTGATAATTAAACCAGGATATGTCCTATTCAGTCTAATAAAAAATAATTGTGTTCTGCATACTCTGGTTTGGTTTGGTATTTTGTCATAGCGGTTCATTTAACAGCCATTTTAAAGTAAACTGGATCTATTATAAAAGAACATCCTGTCTCCAACAAGCAAAAGCTACTTAGCAATAACTATTTTAAATTGTGTTTCAGACACAGTAGTGTTCCCACAGGTTTACAGTGTAATGGAAAAAGTCCACAGGCATTTGTTACTTGTTCCTCTAAAAGTCGTGCACAGTTTGATGGGAACAATATGAGATTGTGTAAGAGCTGGCTGCACAACTCTCTGCCCTAACATCTCACTGTCTTCAGAGGGGTTGTGAATGTCAATCATCACACATTTAGATCATCCGGTTAACACAATTCCACTGTCACTCGCCTAAATTATTGGTAAGACGTGTGAATATGGCTCATGGGACGGTCAATGTTATAAAGTAGAAGTGGCTTAGAATGTCCAAGGTGAACTGGAACATGAGTTATTACACCTTTCAATAATGTCTTGTTCTACCATTCTGGGGAAATAGGTAGTTCAACATGTTCATGTCCATCACAGTGAATGACAGACAGGCAAGCCAAATTACATTACACAGGATGAATCACCTCTGAACATGTTGTTTAACAAAACACCACTGCATAACGGCAGCTCTGTCCTCACACCGTAACTGTATATTACCTTAGCATTTGCTTGGCGGTGAGCTCTTTCTTACTGAGCTATTCCTCTCCTTCTGTCACCATGTCTATCATTTTTGTTTATGTATTACTTCTTTCTTATGCTTTCTGTTGACACCTGCAGCAGTGAAACAAGCAGCCCTTGTTGTAACCTCCTGGGTTGATACCAATACCTCATTTCCTGCAGCGTATGGCTTGAGTTGAGCTGCCGCATGAAGTGACAAGAGTCTGATTGGAATACCTGATGTCAATATTTGAAAACGGTTATTGTTTTTTGAAAAGGCAAAAATATACAGTAAAAACTCCATCTCAATTGACATATAGTATATGCCCCCACCCTAATTTACTCTGGTTTAAAAGGTTGACAAAGAGGAGCAACAGTGGGAACAGAAATGTTTCTGCGCTCAATAATTTACATCACAACTGAGATAACCTCCCAAATAATCTGCATTATTTATCAACACCACCTTTATAGATGCATAATTTGGTGGCCAGGTACTATAACTGTGTACGTTAAATAAGGAGTTAGGCATTCTGGAGAAACATTGTTGATATTTGAACTCAAAAGCAGCACATGAAGAAGTCCATTTGACATCATTTTTATTAAATTGCCAATATTTAAATAATTTGTTACGTTTTTGGAAGATATTACTTTTTATTCAGTGACACACAGCCTTTTCATTTTAATAAGGTGAAATGAGTGAGCCCAAATAAACAAACCTAATAAATATTGCTGTTTTAAGTTGCTAATTGCTACTTTTTCTTCAGATGCGTCATTCGGTGGTGCGTCAAGGAATGCAACAATCCAAAGCTAAAGTCAAATTGACGGAGGAGTTCAGAAACCTGCAGATATTAAATGCATGTATATGGCTTGACGCCCAAGAAACAGAACCTCGTACTAAACCGTAAACCTAAAGAACCAGTTCTAAAACTCGACTGACGCCTTCAGTGGTGCTTGGGCTTTAGAGGTTTTTTCATGTGAACTCTTCACATCTCCCGTCAACGGCACAGCCCTCAATGCTCCGCCCACACACATTTGACACGCTTCGCCAAAGCAGAGATAGTGTTGCAGTCCGCACTACTTTGTTTGTGTTTCTATTTACAGAGCAGAAGCTGTGTAGATACACTGGATTATTTTTGCCAGTAGGTATTCACTGAATTTGACAAGCTTATGATTGCTGAATCCACCTTTAAGTAAACCTCACTCTCTGACACCTTAAGAAACACTCTAGCAACTGATGCTGAAGTCCATGGGTTTTAACCTATGACTCTCCAAATGTCAGGGTTCGAGTCCCAGTGTGGGATGGATCCGTACAGATACACATACATGGATGCCATGTCTTCCCAGTTGCCAACAATCCCCAACCGTCCGGAACTCCTTTCTCAACCTAATGGAATGTGGGTCACGCTTCTCAATCATCATTCTCTCATTAGATGTAAAGAGGCTATGCCTTTGTTCTCCCTTTCCCATGAACATGTCAACTTGCCATACATCTCTATGTGGCGAGTAGCCTGCTAACGTTCAACATGTGCTGTTTTTGAGAAAACAATGTGGTAGTATTCAGCAGTATAATTTGGTACACAGCTAGCTTGGCATTAGCCCAGAAAACACAGCAGTTGAAAGCAGTTTGCCAAGAAGTCAGAGAAGGGGAAGCCATTTACTGTACATTGTAAACCAATACACACACACAGTACTACTAAAATAGTGATGCGCACCCACAGCATGAGGTCCTTATCTGTCACATCCGCAATGTACAAGTTAGTGCCTAAACAATATAACTTCAGAAACCCCAGAGGCATTTGTTTAACATAAATGCAGGCATACAGTAAACAGGCACACGACAAAGCCACACTCTCTCCTTACCCTCTCAAGGACTCCTGGCCGCGGCGTCGGACCCTCTGCGCTTCTCTCTGGTCCTGGGTTCCTGTGAAGCGGCTGGCCTGGTACGGCCCATCCCCGGTCTGACTGCATGATATGTGGACCACTGCAACACACATGGCCGCCCACCCCAGCAACGCCTGGGCTGACTTCCCTGATCCCATAAGTCCCTCTGGGTGTCCTCCAGCCATGTCACCCCTGGTTACCACTGACTCTCAGCCTCAGGGTCAGCCCACAGCGTGGACCCAGGTAGGGCAGAGCTGCACTCACACACACTGGAAGACCTAGACTTGGATCCAGACCACGTCGGGCTCCAAAGTCAGGGCTGGACAAAGAGAGAAATGAGTGTTTAACATGTTGAATAGTGTCTTACCAGCAGGTGGGACTACTGGATTACTACTGGATTACGTTGGTAAAATATCCTAAAGTTTAAATAGGCCACATTATCTTCATCCTCAGCAATGTACGATTTCTACAATAGCAGGCTCTATGTGGCAAAATTTAGATTTAATATGACTTTGAAAGCAAACATACATCAAGTAATATAACATTACATAAATCAAGTTGTAAATATAATACAGAAGAATGGTAACAGACCTATCACCAGCAACAACTGTAAACATTGTAAACACCATAGATAAAAGAAAATCAAAATTATGGTAATATTGCTCAAATAAAAATGTTTCACTTTATAACATAAGAAAAATCTATCAAAAACTGGGCACCTTTTCCCCCCTGAAGAATGCCTAGTGTGTAGAGGGCACTAGAGGGAAATAGTGTGAAAGGATAGTAGGCTCGAATGAAAGTGGAGAGGTTGACTGATTCTAACAGCTTCTAGTCAGTCAGTCACTCAGATTCTAACTCAAACTTTCTCTCACACATAATATTTCATGTTTGAACCGCAAAAAGACAATCATAATAACAGACATGCAATAAATGATTCACACCATTAGGCATATGTATTGTGTGATGCGTGCCTATCATAGTACTGATTAGATAAAGTTACTTCCAATTATTAAATGCCCAGTATTAGTTTTACATCGCCAGAACTGCATCAAGGAATATTAAACTGAAACATCTCAAAAGTACACACAGTACATACAGTACAACTGGACAAGCACAAGGTTAATTTCCTCTTCTTTCAGGATTGTTTGGGCCTGTTTTGAGGCTGAACTATGGTCCTAGTGATATACTGTATAGCCTAACCTAAAGTTCAATAGTCAGCCTCCTGACCACTCAGATAGAACGACGCTTTAGCCATATATTTCAGGCACAATATTTGGTATATGGCTCACATTCGTTGTAATGAAAGATGAGAGCGTCTTGAGTGGTGTCTTTTATCACTACTAGCACGCACGTACGATCGCGAACGCGTACGCGCGCCAAGTTTACTCTAGCTGTACACAAAATGTAACGCAATACGCAAATGAGAGTTTAATTAGAACCAAAGGCCTATGGATTAATCCACTGTTTGTTTTTCAGTTCCCAGTTTAGATAACAAGCAAACATAAACTAAGAGACATTTTCAAATAAAACTCAACAGGCAGACACACTGTAGCCTAAAGGTTGTGGTCTCGGCATAGCGTATTCTCCACTGTGTAGAATGAGGGCGGGATCAATGCACGGGACCGAACAAAAGAAATGCCTGATCGATTACCTATAGCCAGAGCCCTTCTTTATCCTGAACGCACACGGTCAAACTAACTGACCGGTTAGATCGTCATCCCGGTCCGATCGCCTGCAGCCAAATTGATCCACAAATAGATTGTGTTTTGTGATAATGCCACAAATAAATTATACATTTAAATAACATAATTTGCCACACCTTAAATTATGTATATAGTCTATATGAACAACTTTTTTCAAGTTGACACGATAATAATTATATAATGTTGCTACAATAAACTGACCGAAGGCTGCACGTCACTGCACAACTTTATGAATGGGATTATTGGAAAGCTTCCGCCTCAAAGTTTGTATCGGAGTGGGAAAATTGTTAGAGCGCGTTTTATTCAAATATATTGATTTTCAGTCCATCCATAAAATGAGAATATGTAAGAAAAGTGATATACAAACGGAAAGTCGTGAATACGTTTTGTGGGTTTTATTTAAAGCAAACTGTAAAACAAATTTAACCTCAGTACTTTTCCTACTTTATAAAAACGTTTTAAACTATTCGTTATGCTAAATATTCATACAATTTAGGCCCTATTTACATGCATAAATCATAAAACCCACAGTAAATAGCATTTTGACAAAACAATGATTGTCAGGACATCTGGCAACTATTTGAATTAATAATACACAATACCTTAAAACAACTGGAGTGCGTTGACGTCGAGAAGACCAGAATATGATTTGTGCCCCACAACGGAATATTGAACTACAGCTTTGTGAGAAAGGGAGAAATCGTAGGGAATTGCCCTGATTGGGAGAGGGGAGGGGACAGAGAGGGGGTAGTAACGGACTGCAGGAGACGGACAAACCCACATTCCTCAAAACTCCTCGAGCTATTATAACACGGTCCAAGCAGCCAATCATTCAACCCCACAACCCCAACGTACCTGCAATATGCATGGGGTGCCCATCAACCAAATGTTTTTGGAACTTAATGTAAAGATAATCAGTAAAAATTACATTATCCCACTATAATAATGACAACCACTGTTAAACAGTGAGAGATTCACTTTAATATAAGTGGGTCTGGATGTTTCTCATCTCACCCCTCTTATCAGTTAATAATAACATTAGGAGCAACGCATAAATAGTTTGTTACTGTTTCATAGTGTGACAAGTTTACGCTTGCTTTAGAGGGTCCTGCTATTTACTGCCCTGGACCACTTGGGGATTGTGATTGACACGTCCTTGTGCTTTTTTTGCTAGTGCTGATAGGAAGTTAACATTAGAGAGACACCATCTGGGTGGTATATTGGAGAGGACAGCTGAGCACATCTCAAATGTTGCTACTGCTGGCTTCTAAACCCAGAAAATATTATAAGCTTTGACTTGTAGAGAAAAACACAAATTTCATCCAAAATAGAATGTTCTACATTTTTAAATGTATTTATATATATTTAAACAGTTTAATTTGTATTGTATAAACACTATGGTGGAGATATGCAATGCTATCAATGGTGGACTGGACAATCATTGAATCAGTTGGATCCACTGGTCCAAGCAAATTCTAACAGACAAAGAAATTTAAAAAAAATCTCTTTAAAGTCCAAGGATATCGTTTGTCAGAGTAAACTGTTTCAGATGACAACCAGCAGAGCAGTATTTGCCAGAGGCAGGGATACTAAAATAAATATTCTCTTCTGCCCAAACACAGGTTTTGCATCATCAATTCTGAGCCTTTTACACAACAGGGCTCCACATCTCACTCATTTCTCTTCCTAGCGCACCAAAGTCACATCCAGCTATGACACTAATGAGGATAAATATAAGGTAAACCAAAGGTGGTTCCGCTGGCCGCTTTTCAGCGCAAACAGCATTCCATTTGTCATCTGACTTTAGGGACTTGCAGTGGATCCCAGAAAGAAAAATAACATAAACATGGGATGTGTTTAGGTTACAATTGCTTCCCAACGTTCAGTAGACACTCCCAGGATTTCTTCTTAGAAAGAGAACACTGTTCAGTCTTGTTGGCACGGCTTCCTTTGAGTAGCTACATTTCCATTCTATCATTACCCTCACATACAGATACAGATACAGTACACACACACACACACACACACACACACACACACACACACACACACACACACACACACACACAGTAATGTGCACATCCATGCTGTAGGATGAATGCACACCATCTATGCTCCATTACAGTTTGGAACATGGAAGAACAAGCAGCATTAGCTTAGCATTGCGAGTCAGCCAGGAAACTCACACAGTGAGCGGATGAAGCTCTCTGTGTGAGTGTAACGTAACACACTGCCAAGAGACCAGGATGGAGGATGGGAACAAAGAATTAGACCCCTACAGAGTTTATGGCATGTGTGTGTGTGTGTGTGTGTGTGTGTGTCTTTCCCTTCTCGCCCCACTAAACTGACCCACATTTATCCTCAGTGACTAGGGCTACACTGACAACACACCACTGTGTATTGTATGTGCAGAGCCCCGAGCCCCATTTTTCCTATAGCATTCTCTAGACCTCGATATCTACCTCTGTTCTGCATGCAGATATTCCGCTTATCCGGTCGGGTCCGGGGGCAGCAGCTCCAGCAGGGGACCCCAAACTTCCCTTTCCCGAGCCACATCAGCAAGCTCTGACTGGGGGATCC
>JAODLL010002138.1:0-5000 GCA_026546735.1 Forbesichthys agassizii
TCTCTCTCTCTCTCTCTCTCTCTCTCTCTCTCTCTCTCTCTCTCTCTCTCTCACACACACACACACACACACACACCATCCATTATTAACACACTCCTTGGCAGACAAGGAACAGGTAGAATATAAAAAGTCTAAAAGACAAAAGTAAAGAAAGGTTAAATAATAGAATGTCACACACACACAGAAAGAAAGAAAGAAAGAAAGAAAGAAAGAAAGAAAGAAAATACTTTTGCTTTTGCTGTTTTTGGGAGATGTGAAGAGGGGAGGAAAATGGAGAGAAGAAGGGGAGAGAGAGAGAGAAAGAGAGAAGGAGAAGGGAGAGAGAAGGGTGGAGAGGAGATGAGGAGGAGAGACGAGAGGAGGGGAGGCAGGAGGAGGTAGGAGATAGTAATTGGCATGAAAGAGATCGTTTCCGTGCAGTCTGCCACAACACAAGCTGACTGCTGCTCCCTTTGTGTCCTCGGTGCTAAATCCCTTTAATATTGTCCTCTCCTTGCAGGATGCTAACAGGCTAGGATCACACACACACACACACACACACACACACACACACACACACACACACGGCAGGTGTGTGTGAGAGAGAGAGAGAGAGAGAGAGAGAGGGGGGGGGGCATGGCTTACAGTACTTAATACTTCTCTCTTTTACTTTATAACTTTGGTTAAACTCACGAAGACACACACACATGCATGCACACTCGTGCATAGCCCTCTGTGTAAAGCATATTAGACAGTAGGTGTGTTTTCAGCTCCTCTGTGTTTAAGGTGGAATACTGTCCAACATTTATCTTCATTACACACACACACACACACACACTCGTATGCTTGCACGCACATGCACACGCACACACACACACAGTCCCACGATTCAGGCAGGCGTGCGTGTGTGTGTGTGCGTGCCTGTGCGCATGTAAGCTACTCTGTAATAATCTTTTAAACAGCGTCTCTCTTTGACACAAATCCCCCTTTTCTTCTTCTGCGGTGCAGTAATCCTCTCCGCACCGCAAGTCCCACAATGCACCAGGGCATAGGCCACTTCCTGCTCTCTTGAGAGAAATGATTCAGTTCCTTACATCTCCCCAAACAATGTAATCCAGCCCAGTCTACACACACACACACACACACACACACACACACACACAGACACACACACATGTAGAGATTGAGGGTCTATAGTGTATATAGTATGGAATAGAGATCTGTTCAAAGCTGTCAGTCATGTAACAGGGAATTAAAACAACACACGAGTGGCACAGTACTATAATGGCACTTTGCATGGGACTACTGATACATGGTCAGATGCAGTATGAACACCAAAGCCCTGGTAAAAACGACTGGTGAAATAGGTTTAAGTTGGGCAGTTATAAAGATGATGTTGTTACGTGTTATTATTTGGATATGTTGCTCCAGCTACAATATAGCGTCTCAGAACTCTCCCATAGGGCTCCATTCTTAGTGGCATGGCTCCTCCATAGTCATGGATAGAGAGAGCAGCGCCAACGAAAGTTCAACATTTGGTTGGTTCAATGAAGAGGCAAAACAGTCCCAAGAAGTGCTTGAACAGCAATTTGAATCGATATATATACAGATATATAGCTTCATTTTTTGATAATTAGTAGTCAATAAATGCGCCGATTTACATGTACAATATAATACATAATATGGTCAGACCACTTTTAGTATTTGTGGCTAGCTTCCGGGAACTTTTTTGAGGCCCAACGATTTCGCCATTTCTGTGAAAAAAAAAAAAAAAAGGTGTGAACTGAGATGACGCGACTCTCTCTCTACATGGCTCTGGTCTGCTCCACATAGTGTCTCCGTGAATCCTAGCCGTACGTAATGCACACATGGCGTAGGAATACTACTGATACACACGGAAGGTCGTTCTACACTGCTGCAAACACAGACACACGCACAGCCACACCGACGTTACCATGGAGACGAGGTATGCTGTTGGCCGGCCAGATGGAGGCTCTTGGGCCGCGCGGAGCAACTGCCTGCGTTAGCGGGCCGCTCCCAGTAGGGGTCACTGTGGAGCAAAAAAACACGTGAAGAAGAACTTAACGACGAGCGGGAAGATGTAGAAGATGTATGAGAGAGAATTTTAAATAAAAAATAAAGAAAATGTAAGAATGTAAATAAAAGAACATCCATCTTTTGAATATAAAAAACATATTAGATAAATAGATACATAGATACACACACATTCGCACACACTCACACACACACACACAAACACGTAAAAAAATCTCTGTAATGCATTATCTTTAATTAACGTACCAATAAGTAACAATATCGGTAACCAGATAGTTGACAGTTAACTGACGTATAAGTTTTGTTTTCATGGTTTATCATTATTTGTATAAGGCATATTCATATTTCATAAACAGTATAAGTTGCTCAGCTATGACAGTTTTATCAAGTGTTCTTTCATTAAATTGTTTTTTAAATGTGTGAATGAACTTGCTCCAGCTGTGCTTGCTCAATTTGTGACTTAACGACAGCGTTAGTCAATATCGAGAACGCTTGATAACCAAGTTAAAATCAAAACAATATCAGTCTGCCCCCCCGGAAAGCGTAGTACTACGGCTTTGCTGAGCGGTGTTAGCCACTTTGTTTATGTTCCAATTCATGGAACCAAAGCTGTTAGGATGTATCGGATTATTTTTTCAACACGCGCAGAGATCGGCAAGATAGCAAAATGTAAGGAGATATTTAATTTGACGAAAAGCGTAAACCCTGAATTGACCACACGTTTTCCATTTTTATTTGATGCTTATTCATGTTTATATCATATAGTCAGACTATCAGACAGAGACAGCAGTCACATACACATTTGCTTTGTTGGGGACGTTACAGATCAGGCGAATAATAATAATCACTGTTGTGAAACGTTCACTGGAGATGTAACAGTCAGCTCTGTGACACAGATTCACATATAGTATTTCCTTTGTAAGCAGAGGCCTGGCTGGCCAATGAACTCTGGGCCTGCCTGAATCAAGCCTGGCCTGGGATTTACGTAAAGCCAGAACCGTCTGGGTGTCGCTATGGCGACCCACCAGTGTCAAGTAGGAGATGCAACGTGGTCTCACCGCTGAGAAGATTGACTGAGCAGAGAATTATTTGGATTTGACACTTTATACCCCTACAAAGACCATAGGAAACACTGTCTGTCACCCCTCATGCTGGTATGCAGTTCTCTCAGAGATACCAAGCAACAGAGAGAGTAAGAGAGCGAGCTTTATATATATATACATATACCTACACATATACACACACATATATAATTAAAAAAATGTTTTACCCCCAACCTAGAGAGATGTTACTAGTACATCCTCCCTTATGGTGCAGAGAGCAGAGAGAGAGAGAGAGAGAGAGAGAGAGAGAGAGAGAGAGAGAGAGAGAGAGAGAGAGCGAGCGAGAGGGCAAGGCAGTGGTGCGACTAGCTCAAAGCGGAACATTAGCTTCATGCAGCATAGCTACAACCATTGACATTGTCGACGTGCATTCTGTGTGTGTGCGCACGCGCGTGTGTGTGTGTACGTGTGTGTGTATGTGTGTGTGTGTGTGTGTTTGCATTTCAACTACACTACACAGTGTTCATACTGATGTCATGTCACACCCTGACAGGATAGTTGTGTTTTACAACACACACACACACACACACACAGGGAGTCCAGGGATCACAGTGCGTGTAGGTTCCAGCCTCAGAGGCGTGACTGGAAAATCAAGGCGGAGATGGTTCAGAGCGCTACCGCTGCTGGCCCCCAGAAGAAGAGATTGTTTACCCCGTGAAGCATGTCAGCATGCTGCTGACGCCCCCTAGACAGCTGTTCAGAACGCCACGCCGCGTGCCACGGCTCAGGAGCTCTCGTCTGAACCCCGCCCGGCTGTCTCTGCGCCAACGTCACATGACTCAGTAGCCATGTAGCTCACCCTGAGCTCTGGGCACAGGTCAAAGCAGTAGCTGTAGGCTCTACGGGCTCGATGGGCTCTATCTTACCCCCGACGCACAGTGGCAAAATGTGTCTTTGCTAGTTGCAGACGGACGGAGTTGTTATTGTACCATTTAACGCTAGGGGTGCACAATATGTCAAGGTAAAGGTCAAGATGGTCTTTATTATCCCCGAGAGGAAAATTGGGATACAGCCAGCAATCAACATATACATTCATCATCCTCATCATCATCATCATCATCAACATCAACAACACACCAATAATAATATAGAAGGCAATATATTCACTCAGTATCGTTATCGCAATATCACACACAAAAATGTTGCAGGAAGTATGCAATATTGAGTTTATTTTGGCTTAGACGACATAATATAGATCAAATCGTAAACATCAGTGGCCAAAAATAATGCCTCCTCGGTAGCTTGGATTTACTGTTGTACATCAGTTGAAAACGTGTTGTTTTTTTATATGTTATGAATATATTTGGATGCATTTTCCTTTTACTTTTGTGTTTTTTCTTAATAAAAAAATATCAAAACGAATCGATAATGCAAATTTCATAATCAAAATCGCAATATCACATTTAGTCAATATCGTGCACGTTTAATAGCAAATGCGCTTACGCCCATTTAGACACTAGCTAGCAACACAATATATAGATACACTATATAGAGACACTATAGACTCTAGATAGATAGTATAGACTTTATAGAAAGCCATATTTGTCAGAGTTCAGTTGCAAAAACCTCCAAGTCCCTCTGAAATAAAGTAAAAGTTAGCAATTTAAAACTGAATTATTTACTAGATTTCTATATTTGAATTCGCTACTTTCACCTTTATTACAATTTTAAAGGTTGTTTGTCACTGAATACAAAGTTATATATTGCAAAATTCTGCCCTTGTTTGCTTTGTGTCTGTTTCACGTGAGATGTTCAGCGGCATGAGAGAGTGTGACCATCTTGTTAAAACACTGCACGCTGCACGCCACACACACACACACACACACACACACACACACACACACACACACACACACACATACA
>JAODLL010002138.1:10000-12604 GCA_026546735.1 Forbesichthys agassizii
AAGACACACACACACACACACACACACACACAAGGACACACACACGCACGCGCACCCACACACACACGCACACAAAGACACACACACACATACACACACACACACACACACGCACGCACACACGCACGCACACAGAGACACAGTGTATGCCCACAGCAACATTCACTCTCTATAAAGTTATGTAAGATAAACATACTGTTTGAGTAGCCAATGGAGTAGAAACTATGTGTAAGAGAGCATGAGGCGAACACTTGCATCATAACTGATAACATCTGACATGGAGAACATAAATAGAGATTGTCATTGAAAAGGCACATACAAATAAACAGTAAACCTAAACCTTAACCTTAACAAAAACATACTGCATTGCTTGTTCTCAAAATTAATTTATAATCAATGCTGATTTTGTTAGTTTTCACTGCCAAATGTAAAGTCTCTGATTTTGCTCTAGAGACAAAGGCAACATCTCATTCTATAGCAACTGTCAGTCATCTATTTATCAAAACATGTTCTGTGTATGTAAACATTCCCTATCCAAATATAACTTGACATTGATGAAGTATTCCTCACATTAAACCAGGACTAAACTTATATTCTATTTGTATTAGACATGCCAGTATTATATTTCAATGGCGGCTATTATCTATCTATCTATAGATCTATAGATCTATCTATCTATCTATCTATCTATCTATCTATCTATCTATCTATCTACCGGTATCTATCTATCTATCTATCTATCTATATATAAATATACATTTTATTATATGTATGTTGGTTTTTTTGGTGTAAAAAAATTAAAATAAACAATGATTCACATGGGGTTTATATCTCCTCAAGGGAGACAGTGGTTCATTTAACATAATATAATTATATAAAAACACATGCATACATCCTAATATTATAAATTAAGAAATGTGTGTTTATAAAAGACTTAAAAGACTAGAAAGAATTATTAAGCATCTTTTATTCAAAAGTAAGTATGGTTATACATCTTTTATTTACATGTATGAAATGCTGTAGAAATTGGAACTTGAATCCAAACACATTCTCTCACATGAACAACTGGCTGGGTCTGTTTGTGTGTGTGTGTGTGTGTGTGTGCGTGTGTGTCTGTGTGTGTCTGTGTGCGTGTGTGTCTGTGTGTGTGTGTGTCTGCGTGTGCGTGTGCGTGTGTGTGTGCGTGCGGTCGCCTGGTTCATAGATAAGACTTAGAAAAGAGCATGGCCACTTCAAAGTGACAGAGGGGGTGAAAGAGAGAGAGAGAGAGAGAGAGAGAGAGAGAGAGAGGGGGTGAGAGAGCAGTCAAGAGGCACAATGAGAAAATGGAGAGAGAGACAAAGAGAGTGAGATAAAAAAATACAGAACATATTGCCACTGTGTCAATATAATATATATGCTAATCACGCCTTTAGTGTATAGCTGAATTTCATTAGACATAAAGCAGCAGCGTGCACGTATGCACACACTTACACACACACGCACACACGCAAAGCAGGAGGTCTTTCAGCCACACGTTCATCTTGGAGTAAAAACTTGCTATGGTTTAATATAGTTTTATGTACTTTAAAGGCAGGGTCAGGCATTCTCGAGAACGCTTGTTAATTTCAAGTTTAAATCAAAACAAACTCTGTTAGAAGCTCCGCACCACACGTCGAAACACTTTGTTATGCCAAGCGTTATTATTGTTGGTGTTGTAGCGGAGGTGTTGTAGCGGTGTTGCTAAATGTAAGCTTACACACACGAGACCATCCTGATCTTGCAAGCTTCAGTTTAATTTTGCTGTGAGAATCGGTCTGGAAAGCCTAGGAATCATAAGTACCTGCCATTCACAAACAATTCCCAACAGGGAATCAGAATCTGTCTGGGAATCTTAGGATAAGGACTTCGGTCATTGACTGTTACGGCAAGACTACGGAGTTACACCACCAGTTTATTTTTAGCTATATGGGCATGCATTTTCACCGCAAATAGTAGCTCCTGGTTGCAGATAAATAATCAATATACAATCGTGACATGTTAAAATGTAATTTCCGGTAACAATTGTTAACTTATGGCAATATTATAGATCATATAGCATTTTAATGTAATTACTAGGCTAAACTAAAGTACAGTAGGCTATCATGCTTGCAGCTTGTTACGCACTCTGAATTGTTTTGCGCTGCAGAGCTTTGAGTCTTGCACACTGTAGATTTGCACAGTTAATTTATAATTAATAGACTCCATCCCTAATCCAGTGGCAGATGTTTATTACAGTAGCAGATATTAGTTAGTTATTAGGTTTTGTTGTGGCAGCAGTGATAGCAGAGCGTCATAGCAGAATCACTGCTGTTGTACGGCGTTTCTACCTGTTGGAGGCTAATCCAATATTATTTTTTGTATATAAATAAAGTCAGAGTTAATATTCCAAACTGCAGCTTATCATGCTTCTCTCTCTAGAAAGCAGCTCATGAATATTAATGAGCATTGGACACATTCCCTCAAGGCACTGTGGCCTCTGAACACAGTGTGTGTGTCTGTGTGTGTGTTTGTGTGTGTGCGCGCGCGCGCGTGTGTTGTTTTTGTAGGAGACCACACACACAAACATAACATACAGTATATATA
>JAODLL010002139.1:0-12603 GCA_026546735.1 Forbesichthys agassizii
AACCCTTTGTTACACACCTGCTAACCGTGGTCTGGAACCTGTTTATTAGCACTCCAAAGGGGGGGAAAGTGCCACAATACTGTATAATAGTAATAGAACTAGTTTCTAATAAAATATTTATAAAAAACAAACGGTATTACAGTTTTTTCAATTGCTAACACACTAAAATGACTTGCACAGCACAATTATTTAAACTCAACCACAGAGAGCAAAACCTCTTCTCAAGTCTCCAAAAATCTAAACACATTTTCTGCTTTACACACATTTTGCAATAAAAAATAACAGTTTCTAAATGCACTGCACAAGGTTATCTGCATAAGACACAACAATCTTTTTCTAAACACTGCCATTCAAAATTACACTACACAAGCTAATTGGTCAATACATGTGCCGCCTGGCCAAACACCTCAATGGTTAATTGTTGCCACTTCAATCAGGAAGTAAGCACAATAAAAAGACCACAGGTGAGCACCTTTTTTTTTTACAACAATGGAAGATGTTGTAGAGAGAGGAAGAGGAAGAGGTAGGGTGAGAGGGGGAGGAAGAGTAAGAGGTAGGGGTAGAGCTGGTAGAGGAGTTCATGGCCAAAGAAGACAACTGTCAAATTAAATCAGAGCAACCTTAGTTGATCATGTCATCAACCATGGGCTGACAATGCGAGAGGCTGGACAGAGTGCAGCCCAACTGGAGCAGTTTTACTGTCGCCTCTGTCATCCGGACATTTAGACTGGAGTACAGGTATGTAACCAACATTTCTTTCACACTATGTAGTACACCCCATGTCATAGTTGGGTGACGCCTGTTTACTTCATGAATGGTTAATGTCATACATAACAGTATATATCTTTAGGCTGCGTTGTCCAAGCCTTATATGTTTGGTTTTCTAAAGGACTGAGAGACGCAACCATGGTGGAGGAAGAGGCCTAATGTTCACCGCAGTACAGGAAGCTGTCATAGTAATATTGGTTTTGGAAAATAATCAAATCAGATTACGAGAAATTCAAAGCCACATTATCCAAGACGACACCGTATTCAACAACATTCAATGAGTCAGTCTGTCCACATTGGATGTAAGTACAATATTGACTGCAGCACATGCAACATTGTTTCCCAGTGTACTAGATCACACCATACTGATTTATGTTCTTTGTTTTCAGGGAGAAATGGATGCTCATGCAATCCCCCATGAGTTCATCTTTATAGATGAGGCTGGGTTCAACCTAGCAAAGACCCGAAGAAGGAGAAGAAACGTCATTGGCCACAGAGCCATTATAGATGTTAGTGGCCAACGTGGTGGGAACATCACAATGTGCACTGCCATCTCCACTACGCATGGTGTCCTCCACCGTCATGCCAAACTTGGACCATACAACACAGCCCATATTCTCCGATTTCTGGACGAACTCCACAACATTCTCATACCACCAGTATGAATGATGCAGTCCATCAAAGAAACATATGTTGTAGTATGGGACAATGTGAGCTTTCATCGTGCAGCCCTAACCCAAAACTGGTTTGCTGACCACCCACTATTTCTTGTGCAATACCTCCCACCATACTCACCATTTCTGAACCCCATAGAAGACTTTTTTTCGGCATGGCGATGGAAGGTATACGACCGTCCTTTGTGCGCATGCCTCTTGTGCAGGCTCTGGAAGAGGCATGTGAAGAGATTGATGTGGGTGGGATTCAGGGATGGATAAGGCACTTCTTCCCTCGATGTCTGGCAAGGGAAGATATTGCCTGTGATGTGGACGAGGCGTTGTGACCAGACTCAGCTGTGCGGCAAGATGCTGCCTAATTCCTCTTATTGCCTCCTTTTTATTCTGTGGTTTTTCTGCACATTTTTTCTGAAATTTTCTTTTTCAACTTGCTGTTTTTGTGAGCATATTTTTGTTCAGTGCAATGTAAATAAATCTGCTGTGCCTATCTTGCACAGACATGTTCGGTGGAAAAAAAAACATTTCAACAGCGTGTGTGTGTCTCTGCAAATATTTGAACAATATGTGAACAATCTGAAGAATGTTCTACAATTTGAACTATTTTAGTAATATGGCAAAGCATACTAAAGTTAAGAGGGCTTTTCATTATCCCCATGAGTGTGTAGTTGGTTAGACAAAAATCTGGTAATATGAATCAAGTGTGTGCAATTTCATGCAAATGTTTGATTTTGATAATGCTATATGTATATATTTTGTTGCAGTGCTTCATTTTGAAGGATATATGAGGTATTTTGCAGTTTAAATGTGTGGGTTTGTGAACTGTGTTAAGTATTTTGATGAAACCAGCCTAGTTGTAAAATTGTGCTTTAATAATTGTAAAAAAAGCTGTCGAAGAGCATAACAAAAGTACTTAGAAATCCCTCTCAAGTGTGATACTTTGTTTGACAGCACATCATTTAAAGTGGCCTATTGGTGCAGACAGCCAATAGGATGTTTGAATACCCCTGGAATCCCCTGGTGTTTCCATCCACTAACATCCCTGTGTCACTCTTTAGCATCTACTGACAGCCTGTTCATGTGATGTGTGTGTGCATGTGTGTGTGTTGAGCAGCCTTTCATAGTGCCTGAGGACATGTCGATGTCTGATGTCAGCCTCCAGCCAAGCAATGACCTGCCAGGCCAAGTAAGAGTCCCCCAACTAACATGAAAATATAAAATAATGATTTTCCATAAAAACAGATCCTCCACAGGTATTTGCATTTCTCATGTTTGTGTTTTAGGGCTTTTTATTCAATTCAATTAAATAAAAAAGGTTTTATTTTAATTATAAAAAATAATGTAACATTTTTATTATTTTTTATTTATTTTACTAAAGCAAAAAAATATTTCTGTATGCAGTGGTATCAGAATGTAAAGACTAATATGATAGGCTGTGCTATTTAGCAGTTGCTGCAGGGGATTGTTTGTGCATTTTTCGATCTGTGGTGCTTCTTCTGACAGCTCTGTTCACTTACAGTAGTGGTTAAGAGGTAACACATTACCCCGCTCCCCCCAGATTATTATTTCAACACTCACAGAAAACGGTAAAATAGCGAAATGCAAAGAGATATTTGCTGAATTTGACAAAAAGTGTATTAGCTAACATTTAGCATGCAGTAGCTGCTTTACTGCTTTAATACAGTAACTGAACATATAGCCAGTTCCTGTCAGTGGTTGCAATCAGGACAGTGATAACAAATCAAGTCCATTCATTAGCGGTAACCAGCGGCTTCTTGGGTGCACGCATCCAGGACTGATCGCAGGCATCGATCCCCTCCAATCAGCCCAGAAGGTGACAGACTGCCTGCCACACACGAGCAAGCAATCCATCATCCCCGATGTCTATGATCTGTTCTATTTCATGTTTTCCTCAGACAGGTTAAGTGGAGCAGGGCTATATTGATCTGCTGTGTTGGTAAACTCCCATCTCTCCATTAACAACCCAGATAAATGTAATGCCAGGTTCATTGATTCTGTTTCTACCCACATTTGTGTGTCATATTTAAAGTTGACCAAAAGGTAACAATTGCCAAAACGTGTTTCCGTCACATCATTATTTATTTCACTGATATTCTGAGGATGTAAGGTCTTGTCTGTCCTGTTGTCATGATCAGTGTTTACCATGTGTTTCAGGCCCGTGTGCCAGTCTCGTTATTTCCACCTGTGTCTGGTTAATCATGTCTCATAGGTTGCACCTGTTCCTCGTTGAGATCGTCCAATGGTCTGTCTTGTCGTTGTCTATATATACGCCCTATAGCCTAGTGTATGCCCCAGTTGGTTATTGTAATGGTACGCATTTTGCTTATAAATATGAGCCTTCTGTGCCGTTCTGTGAACCTCTCCTACTCATTCCCTGCCTTGCTGTCCTTGAGCATCACAGAGGAGAGGTCAAACGATGTGATCAATGAGAAAAAGTCGAACACATACAGTCAATATTAGCAATGGGTTATTGAAGCCTTTGGCACAATATTTCTGATGTAATTCTTGGCATTCTGTTGCTTCCCATCTGATATGCTAGTTTGTATATCCAGAAACATCCATGGTACCTGTCTTTATCATCTTCCATTCATGTTTTCTTATGGAAATGCCCGTATCTCCCTCTGTGTCTACAGCTGGACAATCTGATGCAAGAGTTGTGCCCAGTGATTGTCAGTGACAAATTCTCCCCCGTCATTGTCACCTCCATGTCCAGCCACAACCCACTGATGGGCTTGCCAGGTATCTGTGGCAGCCGAACAGTGACCCCTGGACGTGAAGATAACCTCTAGCTCCATTGCCAAGGAGCCCCCCTGGAAGTGGCCATGACTCCGTTGCCATGCATTGCTGGATGGAGACAAAAATGCAAGCTTGCGATGGCTGCCGTGTGCAGTCGAGTGTGTATGACTGTGTGTGTGAACGTGTATGTATACATACAGTGTATTTATATATGAGAGAGAGAGATGGAGAGAGACCGTATGTGTTTTATGTAATGTTTTCCGACGTGAGACTGAGGCGGTTTTCCTTCAACACTATGAGAAGGGGAGTGCGTGCGCACGTACGTGTTGTGTGTGTGTGTGTGCGTGCGTGCGCGCGGGGATGCAAGCAAATGAGCCAAAGCAAGCACATGGTGAGAAACACCAGGAAACAAGATGCTTCTCTTTGATGGTCTTGTGTTACTTCTCTTTGTCTCACTACTGCACATTCATGGATGTTTGATACTGAACACCTAATACACGCTACACAGTATACAGGATAAACACATATTATGTTACACGCACATGCAAACATGGGGCAGATTAGGGTGACCACCCTTCACATTTCGTGGGACAGTCATGAGAAAACGGCAACACTCTTGCGGCTTCTACAAACAAATCACTGCATATACTGCTAATCTTGAAAGTGTCTCATTTGTAGCTCCTATAAAATGCAAAAACACTGTCATTGGGGAATGATGCTTCCCAGGAAATGGTAAATAAATGTTGACGAAATAGCATTGACCTGAGACATGCAGTAATATTGGACTACGTATTGTGTTTTATCTGTCCTCCCCTCCGTTTGACTGCTTGTACAGTATCTGCAGCGCCGGCCCTAGAAGTTCTGCCTCCCTAGGCATGATAAAACATTTAGCTTTGGAAAGCTATATTTTTGTGTAAAATAAGGTTTAGCCTATGTCAATGACCCAGCCTAATAGTCAGCTATAAAGTGATACATTTCTTTTCAAATTCACCAAATATCTCTTCGCATTTCGCTAGCTTACCTTTATGTGTGTGTGTGCTGAAAACATAAACCGGTACTTCTACACAGCCCTGGCTCCGTAAATAGGATGGCGGACACCGCTCACAACTGCCATGATACCGGGTTGGCTCACAACAACACTTGTTATTGGCTTCGCAATGCGTTTCAATGTGTGAGGCGGCACTGTGTGAGGCCGAGAGATATTGTTTTGATTTGAGCTCAAAGTCAGTAAGCTTAGTAAGTTTTTGATAATGTCTGACCCTGCCCTGCCCTTAACAAATTAGTTGTATTTACAGCTTTACACTGATAAGGAGCAGCCAATTATCAAAATGCCACCAAATTAATGCCGCTGCCCGAGGCGGCTGCCTGATCTTTAATGGGCCCTGAGTAGCTGTCTGTCTTGTTAGAGAGTCTCAGCCTCTTCCGTTCATTAGCATTACGTCACCTAAGCAACCCTGTGCTGAACGACATACATATACATATACACCCTGTAATTTCAAACAGCAACCAGCCTACATATTTAACAGATTTACAAGACCTGCAAACATCCAGAGTCATGTTAAATTGTTCAATTAATTCCACTGTATAAGTTTAACGTATGACTTGGTCATTGAGTTACGTAGTTGGTCGTTGTGCATGTCAATCAAAATACCTCTCCTGTCAAGTAGGCGGGACATGACGCAGTTAGCCAGCACTGTGTCTCAATAGAGCAGATCTGCTGGTTCGTATTGTAGTACAGTGCAGGTCTGATCCAGTCACCCTATAGGACAGATGAGGGGGACACAACTCCTTTCTGTCTCCCCTCTAGCCCATCAATGATGTTTTCCATAGTGTTGTGGAGCTCACATATAAGTCACTGTGCACTACTCTGTTACATGTTGTGACGGGATGATGTGCTGTGTTGGCATGGTTCGTTTGATTAGTACAAAGGTCACTGTTAAGTGGTGTAAGTGGTTTGTTTTCCACGTTTAATAATGTTCTGGACCACTTCCATAAATACATAAGACTACACTGCAGAAATTGTGTTGGTGTGTGTGTGTGTTTGCTTTTGCTTTGTCACAAACAATATTCAAACATATATTACTGTAATATCTGTAAACAGTTCAGGTCCATAAACACACATTTGGTCATACACAGAATGTACCGGTGTATGTATATTTAACCCATTGCCCTCCTCAATCCATGGTCTACCTGTTTTCAGAGTATCTTTTGTTGCAATTACTGGGTCGTCCACTATGATTGTATGAATAATTCTTATTTAGAAAAACATATATATTGTAATTATGTTGATGCACTAGCTGATTAATGTCTTATTTTCAAAGACAACAAGGATGTTGAACTCTGATGTCATATGTCTAAGCATGTATAACATATGAGAGGCCTTTATGAATTATATGAATAAATAAATGGGTCAAATATAGGCAGGATGGAAAAAAACTTTTGAAAAAAACATTGTTTCATGTTGAGTTTGTATGTAAAAATCTTTTTTGTGATGTTTCTATTTATTATTCAATACATAAACGTGCTAAACACTGGAAGCTTTTGTGCCTTTTTCATAACATGTGAATTGTCAGTATTTGTCAACTACAGTTGAACATGTATTGCAATTCTCTTATATGTTACCAACCGATTATATCAATAAAAACAGTATGCACTTTCAACTGAGTCAATTAGAAATTATGTAATTTGCTTCCTTATTTGTTGCAGCATAGGTAGTTCTCAAACTGATGACATAATATGGCTGTTATTCTTCTACCACCTCTGGTGATAGCGGGGGTCGCACTGTTATTTTGGGGAATCGTGAGCTGAAAAATTTGAGAACCCCTGCATCTAAAATACAGCCGGCTAAATCTCTTGTCCAAACAAAAAACAACCACATCCTGGGGAGTTTTTTACACCATTGTCATGGCTTGATGGCCGTGCCATGCTTCCTGGGGTTTCCCTTCACTCCCTTGTCTTGTCATTACACACACCTGGTGCCCATTCCCCTAATTAGGGAGAGTATATGTATCCGTGTGTTTCTCCCTGTCTCTGTCATTTATTGTTTGCTGTTCTGGTGAGTGCATGCTATCTTTTGATAATTAAAGTCATTGTTAAACCCAACCTGCGCTTGGTTTCTGCCGCCTCATCCACTCATTTCGCGACAACCATTCGCATTACATAATTAAAAAGGACACGTACGTTGTTCCTTTATTTAATTAACTTCAAAGTCTTACAAGCAGATATACGACATAGATTTTGGTCACGCTGTAAGGTGGTCACAGTTTATAAGAATGAGTAAATTATTTCTAAATTAGCCAGAATTACCCTTTAAACGCACGTGCTGCTATCGCCTATTTGTTAAAGGTGCTGCTGAGGTCACGCTGGGAACATTCAGACCTAATCTAATTTTAGTGTTCCACTTCTGACACTGTAAATGACAATGCTGCAATCCCAGTGACGCCTGGAGATGCAGCCGACAAAAAGTAGACAAGTAAATGAGGTAAGGCATGAGGCAATATGATGAGCCACCTTGGTATCAGATGGCAATATAACCTTTGAGCTGGATACCTTTCTGCTGAACCGTATCGCCCTCTAGAGGCAGCACAATTGAGCAGTTTTATCTACATTACAGTATGTGAGAAATTAAATGACTCTTTGGCGGTGCATGCCATTGGCATTGCCTCTCTCTCTCTCTCTCTCTCTCTCTCTCTCTCTCTCTCTCTCTCTCTCTCGGGGGTATTAGTGCAAACATATTTTTCCTCTCTGAAGGCCCCCAGTGGTCACACCATATTCCAGAGGTCACTGGCACTTTGGTGTTCCCCATTGTATTGGTGCATTAGTTTGTGTGTGTGTGTGTCTGAATGAGGTAAGCGGGAGCATTTGTAACATGCCAGGTGTTTGTGATAATGTACGTCATGCCTGTACTTAGACAGAGAATGCATTTTCCATTTGGTGTGTGTGTGTGTGTGTGTTTGCTTGTAGTAGTGGCTGTGTGTGTTTCTGCATGCCTGTGTGTCCTCTTTGTATTTATTTGTGCGTGTGTATGTGGGCGTGCGTGTGTGTGTGTGTGTGTGTGTGTGTGTGTGTGTGTGTGTGTGTGTACATGTGTGCCTTTGTTTCCATTCCATTTTCAAGTGTGGTTGTGCATTTGTGTGCCAATCCTGTATGTATGTATGAATTTGTCTGTGTGTGTGTGTGTGTGTGTCTGTGTATTCGTGCTTGTGTACTGTATGTGTGTACAGCATTTGCTTATGCCTGCCTTCCTCCCTGAGATACGTACTTTCAAGTGTTTCAAAATGATGTGGGTGACGTTAACATTAGGCAGCACTTGGCTTCAAATAATATCCGAATATCATTAGCAAGCGCGTGCTGTGACAAACTAACAGTAGTGTCAGAAGATCGATGAAGACAACACGCTGAATTCCATTTTCATAGTTTAACAGTTTAATAGTTATTTACTTCTAATGGAAAAAGTAACAGCTAAACAAAATTCTGAAAAGTCATGAAGAAAGCTATACCCACACTAGACTTGAGTTTAGACAGAAGTGTAAATTCAGTCAAAGAGGATAAAAAATAATTGCCAATTTTCAAACTACATTCAAAAACAACCTTTGTTTTCAACTGACAGCCACCCAGTGACAAGCGCATATTAGCACACACGTACAGTACAGAATGCTCATTGGGACTACACGTGCACACATTGGTGAGCTTGTGAGGGCGGTTCTAAAGTGAATCATCACTTTGTAATGTGTTCAGTGAAGAGATAGAGAGGCAGATACTGTAGTAAAAAAAAGGGAATGGAATGAGAGAGAGAGAGAGAGAACAGCAATCACATGGCAAAATGTTAGCCCAACAGGCTGATTACGAATGATACGGCGGGAAACTGGCTGAGAGAGAGAGAGTTAGAGAGAGAGAGAGCGAGAGAGAGAATGTGTTGCAGTAAGAGGGGGCTATATTGGCGATGTGAATTGGCAGTGAGGCATTCTGGGGCTTCGTGTTACAGGCCTTTTAAGGCCCAGAGGTCCGTGGTCCTCACTCACCTCTGCTATTCTTAGTGTTGTTCGTCCCTCGCCTCCAGTACCCTGCAGGCAAGAACCTCTCCTTCTCTTCATTAACAGCTTATTATCGCTTTTCTAACCTCATATTGTGACTGCGCTGTGTCAGGTTTAAGGGCTTTTCCAGGGGGGTAAGAGTTTTGGGAGTCTCGGGTCAGGAGTTTCTTTTGAACATTTGAAACTGTGAGGCAGCACTCTTGTTTCTGTGTGACTGCTCAGCCTGACTGCACCATCGTGTGCGTATATTGTTAGCTTAACGTTGACTATACCTTTGTACCTTTTGGTCTGAAATCTATACCTGTGTGTGTGTGTGTGTGTGTGTGTGTGTGTGTGTATCTGGAAATGTGTGTGCGTGTGTGTTACAGAGGATCCACGGCACCTGATCTACCTCACCACTCCTCCACTGACCTCCTCCCTTCACCCCCCACCCTAGAGCCAGCGTTTGGTGTTTCCTGAGACGCAGCAACAGCCAAGTGGAGACGGTAGATTTGCCCGGAGGTTCTTCGGAGGAGAAACCCAGCAGCTCGATAAAGTGCGCTAAAGCCCTCCAGACCAGGAGCTAGCCAGAAAGAGAAGACCAAGGGGGCCCGAACACACCCCGAGTAAGCAAAGGAGGAGACGGAAGCCGCCCGGGAGCGTTGACGTTTTTACTGGGGTTTAGTTTGCCGAAGATGGGCACATACACCGTGACTCTCAACGGCCCTGCGCCATGGGGCTTCAGACTACATGGGGGGAAGGACTTCAACATGCCCCTCACTATCTCCAAGGTAAAGAGAGCACCCCGCCTTGGTAAACACAATAGAATGAGAAGTATAATGATAATGTGCACGGTTCAAATTGTGCTACAACAGCAGACCCATTTGGGTTGTGAGCAAATAAACCACACAGCCTTCACAGTAATGGTCATGTGCAGCGTTATAGCTTCATTCGTTAACATTCAAATGTATACCGCATTGATCTAAAGTAAGAGAATATGTTGCTGAAATGTTTGACTTGGGTAGGGTGTACAGTATGTGTTGATATGTTAACTGTTAATAAGTGTATGTGTGTACGATCAATGGCTGAGCAGAGGTTATGTAATATTGTAATTGGGGGAAACCTAATCTGAGAGGGTTCTAGAATAGCACAGCTGTTGAAAGACTTACAAAATATTTGTTCTCACTCTTTCTTTATTAAAGATGCATATTAATATAGTCAGTAAAAGTGTAAAAGGATAAAAAGACTTATTGTAAAAACTTTGAACCAACAAAATATTTGTTTTCTCTTTTTTATATTGGAAAGTGAATAATGATCCGTGTATGGACGTAAAGGTTATAAATGATCTGGCGTATGCACAGCCTTCTAAAAATGAAGAGGGTTCAAGTTAATAAAGAGCAATTAAACTGAGTTAGACTCCCTCTCTCTCCTTCTCTCTTTCCATGGCCGGACTGAGACCTCCCGTTATATTTACATTCCCTTTAAATAGCAGCGGGGAGAGGCATGTGTTCGAGAGAGGTTTGACGGGCCCAGGACAGAGAGCGGGAGAGAGAGAGGAGCAAAGGGATGACATCTTGGGTTACCTTTAGTAAGCTTTAATTCTGCTCTGTTGTACTTGATGGAAGGGTTATCATTGCAGAGCCTTTATGTAAAGTGATCCAGTGTTGTTACAGTGGGAACACGGAGGGATGGGTGGGATAACAGGACACCTTCAACGTTAAGTCAAGGTGCAAAGGATGCGTGGATGAATGGTCACAGACAGATGGGTGGATGATGAACGGGGAGCGAGCAGAAAGAAGGAAATAATAATTACTTATGAGCAGAAGGGAGTATGATATTTATAGAGAAATTATGTCCACGGAGCAGTGGAGAGAAAGACAAATTGTCATGAATGGAGGATGGAGAAAGGGAGAGAGAGAAAGAAAGAGCACAATGTCTAAAATAACTTGATTGATATTTACTTTTAAATGTACTTTTCTCGCCAGTTTCTAAATGCCTCTGGTGTTTACTTGCATTTCCCCCAATTCTCAAACACCCACGGTCCTGTAGCCGAAGGACGTATCTGTGTGTGCGTGTGTGTGTGTGTGCGCGTGTGTTTGTGTGCGTGTGTGTGTGCAAATGAATGCGTACGTTTGTGTGCCTCTTTGTAAGATTGACGTGGCTGTGTTACTGATTGTTGGCTCACATCTCTAGTTTGTTGCTGTGTGATCCCCGGGCTTTGTGAGGCAGGCCACGCCTTGATCCATGTCCACTATGCCATTGTGTTGCTGGATCTGTGTTGACCCTGTGGTCACGACAGCTTCTGACCTGTCGCCACAAAGCACTTGACAGGCTTAAAGTGGCATTTCAGGGTGGCGTTACAGTTGGACCCGTCGGTTTCTAATGTCAAGCCGGCTTTTGCCAAGAACCAGCAAAGGGAACATGAAAGGGGAAGAGGCGAGGCATTTTCTAAGCTAACATCTTGGTGGCATACGTCTCGTGGGATGTAATGACCCCTGACTTGCTTGGTTCACAAGCTGTTTTAAATACGTTATTTGAAAAGAAGAAAGAAAGTGCGGAACACTTTCTTGAAGCTTGAACTTTGTTCTTAGAATCTTGCTGAGTTGCGTGTGCATGTGTGTGTTGCACGTGTGTTTAGAATGCACATTTTTACACCATTAGATGCAGAGAGAGAGAGGTGTGGGGGAGGGGGTCAGGGATGTTTTGTGTGAATGTCAGTAGCAGGTGCCTTGGGAGGGAGGGGGGGGGGGGGCGACTAGGGTCAAACAGAGAGAAGCGCCAGGCATCAACATCACTGCTTATTTTTAACTCTTTAATGAGTTGCCTGTAAGTCTAGACCCAGTACAAGAACCTCGCCACTGGCCAGCAGGGCTCGCCCCAAACTTTTTCCACAGCAGAGTCTGTCCTGTTCACGTTGGCTTCAGGTGTATACTGACATCAAGTCCCATACACGGCCATATTGATCAAAATGAGCAATTCAAATTTTAAACAATTAATTTTTCTACTGTATCGTTCTAATATATATGTTTTTTACCTCAGTGTGTGGACTCGGATGAAGGTATCGCTACAAATACAAGTAGAGTGATGTGGGTTTATCCATTCAGGTCTTGATCAGTCACTCAACCCACATCGCGTTAAAGTCCACCAGCTTATCCTCAGACCATTTACACAGGCTGAGCATCTGCCCCTGACCCCACCCCTGTCCCAGGCAATTAAGCACTATGTTCCTGGATGTCAGCCACAGTTCCTAGCCCAGGGCTTCATTCCATCCCAGAAGCATTCAGCCCTTTACAGTTAGTACTAACATTAGCATGAGCATTATGCTGCGTTCACATGGAACACGGCAGACGGCAAACCGGATATCATGTTAGCGGACGAGAGCAGGACGGCAAAAT
>JAODLL010002140.1:0-36065 GCA_026546735.1 Forbesichthys agassizii
TGAACCTGCAGCCCCCCCCCCCCCCCCCAAATCCCCCCCCCCCCCCCCATCCGGCCTAGTCAGAATGGTCAGGCTTCCAAATAAGCCAGCGCACGTTCAAATACAACACGCCGCGATGGCATAACTGCACTAGCTCGCTCTTGCTCTCTCTCTCTCTCTCTCTCTCTCTCTCTCTCAGCGTCTAATAGCTGGATGACTCTCCCTTTCTTTATCGGCCTCGCTCTATGGCCCCGCCCCCCTCGGTTCTCTTCCCTCCACCTGCTCCATTGGTCTTAACGATGCGCTTTTTCTTTTTATGTCACACGCCTTTTTTTTTTTGGGCCCTCGCCGCCCGTGACTCTCTCTACGGGGCCGTCAGTGTCACCATCGACATCTCTGGGCGTTTTTCCTTGCCCCCATGCCTTCCATTTACCTAGAAGAATAGACTCATATATTGCTGATGTATTACAGCGGCGTCACGACAACCAAGCCTGAACCTCATGCAATATTCAGGGCAGATGATATAAGATCCCCGCTAATGAAAACAAGAACGAGAAAAACGCAGCCGGGAATACAAACAGCTCTTTAATAACTGCCTTGTGGTGCTTCGTGCTCCCTGCCGAGCTCGGGGAGTTCACACCGTCAACTCGACACCCAGCCACCTGTGAACCGAGGGCCTTGCCCCCCAGTGTGTTGTCGCCAGGACCCCGAGGGTGTCCGTGTGATTTCTTTCCAAGCCGCGGGCACCCTTTGCCCGACCCGGGGGACTAATAAACCTGCCCCCGCCCGGCCTCAGGAGGCTCATCTTCGCCCGCAGGTGGCATAATCGCCGCTGGGGAGGGAGCAGTCAGCGCGCAGAGGCTCACGTCCGCTCCTGCCAACGCTTCCCTACGATAACATGTACGTAGGTCCAGCGGGGGAGGAAGGGAGACGTCGTGAGCGTCACGGTGACAGAGAGGCCAAATCGGGAAGGCGGCGGTCCTTTACGTACCTATACGCAGGCCGGGGGAAACCCCCTGCACAACATGCACGAGCTCACACGCATTGCATGCAAATATGCATTTGCAGTAATGCAGAATACATGTGCATGCAAGCCCCATTCCCCGTGTCTCGAAAGCCCTAGCCCACTACCACGTGCACACACACACACACACACACACACACACACACACACAGTAAGGATGGGGTGGGGTGAAGCCGTCGCAGTGTATTGCGTCAGCATGACAAAATCAAAGCCAGAGAGAGGGAGAGAAAGGGGGGAGAGAGAGAGGGAGAGAAAGAGACGGGAAGGGGTGGGGGGGGGTGGGGCAAATAAAGGAAAGAGGGAAAATGAAAGGAGCAGGAGAGGATCTAAGAAACTGCTGAACTAGGATGCTTCTGGCTGGATCTCCTCCCAATGATGTATTCCCCCTTTTCGATTTTTTTTACGGCATCGCATCTCCACCATTACTGTGTGCTTGTGTGTGTGTGTGAGTGTGTGCGTGCGCCTGCGTGCGCATGTGTCCTACCAGGCCCTATGCTCAATCTTCCCTGACAGCACAGACATGCAGTCGGACCGGCCCAACCGTTGCCACAGACGCTTAGGCCCAGAAGTCCTTATATGGGCATAATGACGTACGACTAGCGAGGAGGGGGGGGCTCAGTAGGCTGACCTTTCATTAGGAAGGTGGAGATGATACGTGCAGGGTAAGTGGGGTTGGGGGGGTGGGGGGGTCAGTCTTGCAGAGGCGATGCAGAGGCAATAGAATGAATGCAAATGCAACATAATGCGGCGGTGGCGCCAGTCAGAGGCAGGGCTGCTGAGGCGGGCGGGGGTTGGGGAGGGGGTCAAGGTCACTCAAGAGTCGCCCCTCCACACCACCACACACACACACACCCCGCCCATCCCGAGAGCAATGGCATGGAATGGATTGTACCTTGACACCGGTGAGCATGTCGCGTGAATTATATGAGGATGAGGGTTATTGCGTTGACCCTGTGTGTGTTGGTCTCCGCGTAGTATCGTTTCCACTCGGTAAACCGCTGTTTTTCTCTGCTCTTGTCGCCTGTGCGCGCCATTGTTTTGTTCCTTAGTGTTTACCATGTACCTTCCGTTTGGTCTTTATTTATTAGCTTTGGTAATCACATTCTCGACAGAAGACCTGTCGTCTTTTGGTTATTGTAAATGACCATTTGTTCCTAATCGACTTCCCTGAAAATGATGGGGGGTTGAGGTGATTATGAATAGGTTGCCGATGACGGTGGTGATGATGAGGGTGATGGTGATACATTTGATGAAAATGGTGAGGATTATGAGGATGGTAATGAGGATGATGGATGAGACGAGGGCAACGAGGTTGACGTGCGACGGAGACGGTGCGAAAGACCTGCGAGCTGAGAAGCCAGGTGGCAGAGCATCTGATCCAGCTTCCAGGAGCGCGCGCGCACACAGAGACAAGGCAGACATGCACGCACGCACGCACGCACGCACACACACACACACACAGGACGCATACATATTCATAAGCGCATACAAACTGGCGCACGCGCTCACGCACACATCCATCCCGCCGATTAATTATTCAAACTCAATATACGCAACGTCTGAACAAAACACAAACAGCAGCTCAAATGTACCTCGGTACAAAAGAAGTCATTACTGCGGGCAGGCTAGTGCTTTGAGTAATGTGGACACCGCGATACGGGCACTGACGTACAGCAACGTAATACAATTTCCAAAAGTAATCTTGTTTCAATTCTTGTTACCACCGCGTACAGTCACAACACCCCCCTCCTCCCACCATCCCCGTCCAGGAAACACGTCTGGAGAATGTTCTCTTAAATGTTAATGTCCCCCTTTTTCTGATTTAATAATTCAATAAAGTTAGATGTAAAAATGGTCTGTGTTCTCTCACGGCTGCCAGGAACAATTCAATTAGACAGACAACGTGTTGTGACAGCCGGATTTATGCTCAGCTCCCCTCATTTATACGTTGTCGACATTTGCGTGCCCCAGCCATCTAGCTCCCATCTCATCACTCTCTTGCTCTGCGTATCCATTCGACGCCAACAGTATATTTAAAGGTAGTCAGCGACTGTAAGCTAATAAGATTTTTGTCAACAAATATCTCCTTGCCGTCCGCTATCTATTAATTTCCCATAAGGTGCAAATTCTTCATATACCGTAGCACAGCTGAAACAACAGCTTTAAAGCGTATTGTTCAACACTAGAACGCTCCGGACAAATTAACTGAGCAACACCCTTCTTACAAACATTCACTTTATAACACAATGAATTACCCACAACTTACTCTCTTTAACATAGCAAACAATGGCACACATTATGTAACATTTATAAAATGACACGGTCGAACGGCATACTGGGAGTGTGTGTGTGGGTTCTGGCGTGACTAGGCAGGTAGACTACGTACCTTTAGCATAATAGTCTAAAAACTAGGAGAGGCTCTTTAGGGACTCGCTAATCTAGATTATGTATCTGTTGCTGTAGAAAAGCGGGCGACTGTACATGCTTCCGTGTAGTTGGGATATTGAAGAGCAGTATTTCAGCAATTTCGCTAAAGTAAGACATACCTTGATCCAGTGTCTCTCTTTGACTGTCACATCCATTCATAATATGGCTCCACCGCTTGCTTTTCCTATCATATCAGTGCCTCGAGGAAATGCCTTAAAGTACTAGTCTAGAATTTGACATCGCAAACGTTATTGGTAACACATTTACTGTTGGTAAAGAGGTAAATTTCTAATAGTGGCTATACTAAGACAAAAACAGTGGGTTGACAAACGTGGCTTTTGGCTGCATTGCCATTATGCAACTGCATTCTGATTCTACTGTTATACTGTGTGGAGCCAAAGCCTTCATATGTGTAAATTATAATGCTTTGATATTAATCCTGAAATTAGATTAAGCCTACACCACAAAGCTATAAAGGCATGAAGAGAGAGAGAGAAAAAAAAAAGTCTTAAAAATATAACGTGATTTACATTTTTGCTCATACCGCCCAGCCCTAGTCTGCATTGCCACATGCTTTAAATATTTTAAACTCTAGTTGATCTATTGAAGTACAAGACACAACCTGAAGCTTTGACATTTTTTAAATGCCCAGCCAGCCAGCTAGCTATTAGCCTTTGCTAAAATAATGGATATTGTTAGAAGCATACAAAAAAAAAAACGAAGTTTTTCGGCAAATCTCTTAATTATACAAGTATATTAAAAGTATCTTTATATTATAAGTATTTAAAAAATACTGATATTTTCATGTCTGAAAACCATGGCTGTCCACGATGAGCCTAGTAATTTAGATTGCTAATATTGCACTCTGGCATAGAGTACCTACTGGCCACAACAAGCACACATTTGTCAAGTTTTCCTTGTGTTTTATATTTCCGTTGCATATACATTTCCTTGCAGAAAAATAACGCATGCAAAATATTTTACGTATTTAGTGGGCACCCGGCTTTACCATTCTGTGCAAGCTGAAAATGTTCTTCTAAATCTTATACACAGCCATGTAAATTCTGCCTCTGTAAATGGAAAGAACAACAACAATATCCTAGGCTAAGGCAATAAGTTTCCAACATGTGGGGCGGAGCTTCTAAGGCAGCACCCTATGGCAGCACCCTATACCTTTATGTGCCAAGCAAGCTGGGGGCATCTAGACAACTCTGAGCTTCAACCTCTTGCTGTGATGAGCCAGCGATCACACTTCATGCTGCGGAGAGAAAAAACTCTGTTCTGTCAGAGCCTAGCTTGTTAAAGACAGCCTGCGAGAGAGCTACGGCGCTAATTTGGTCGGAACATTTGCTCTTCCAGGCCGACCGTCCGGCCGAAGCTTCAATGTGAAAGGTGCTGATGGGGAACTGTGAAATGGCACCGTCACGGAAGGCTAATCGGAACGAATTACGAAGGGGTCATGGGTGCGATCTCCGACATGGCTAGCCTATAAACATCCTTTGAGCTAAGAGACAACCCCTCCCTGCTCCGTAATACTTGTCACTGTACTCACTGTATGCATGTGAACACTATGTGTCACCAGTGGGTGTGATAACTAGCAGCAACACAATTGTCCCTGCCACAGAGATAAGTGGGGGCTGTTTCAGAAGAAGAGAGATACAAATAGTTTGTCATATCACAGGAATTTGATGAATGATTCAATTTGAATCTGGGGAAGGATTTACAGTAAAACATTAGCCCATGGTAGTGGCTATTGATGCTGTCATTAATGTTAAAGTTTCTGAAGAAAAGCAACAGCAACCTTAGATTTGTGAAAACATTTTGTACCTGCCAGTGTACTGGTTGTACACAGTGTCATCTCGTTACCAGACAGCGTCATCGATACCCATGCCCCACAATTCCTTTTGTTGAGCAAAGTTAGTCAGTAGGTAGTCTCAGCCTTAAGTACTACGTCACTTAAGCAACTCTGTGCTGAACGTCTGATACATATACATACCCCTGTAAACTCGACACGGGACTCTTGGACTTTCGGGAAGTAATACTGTACACATTGGCACAGTGACGTTAGCATTGTCACGTCAAGTATGTCTCCGTAATTTCGGGTGCAACGATAGCGCGGTGCTTTATTTACTCATTTAAAATGTTACATTTATTTTAATCAGTAACCATTTACAGATTTACAAGACCTGTAAACAGCCAGAGTCCTGTTGTTTAGTATACCTTAGTGCAGGTTTAACGTCCGACTTGGTCATCGAGTTACATAGTTGCTCGTCGTGCATGTCAATCAAAATACCTTGCTTGTCAAGTAGGCAGGTACTGTCCCCGATTTTACGTATGTGAAGGCTGGCTCTGCGAGACTAGTTAGTAGGAGACGATGGCTGTTGTTTTTCAACTTCCTCTAATTACTGCCTGGTCGACTAATGAGGAGGATTCACTCATTAAATCCAAACAGAAGCCTGGCCCTTAATTAGCAGCCTCTGTGGCTTGTTTTTTGAAAACAGTGGCATCGAGTGGTGCATCTAATAATGACCAAGGCCTAGCTGACACGAAGACAAACACACTGGAAATGCAAACACCGGCAGAAGTGAAACCATCAAAGTGCATTTGAGCATCTGTGAGCCGTGCATCCTTGATCTCAATTGATTGCAACTTACAGGAGATGGTTCCAATGCTGTGAATCAACCGGAGCAGAGTCGTCCGTTTGAAGGGAGAGAGAGCAGTTGCTTAGAAAGCGAGAGGCTTGGCGGGGGGATATGAAAAACAATTTGCTGGTAACCAAGACAGGAAAACCTTGAAAAACAATAGAGAAGATAAGAGATGAAAGAAGACGTATATGAATAAAGGTAGTGGCGACTGGGGCTTTCAGCTACAATAAGCAATCCACTGCGAGGATAATGTGCATGGAACGTCTTGGGGGTGATCCCTTTGGTTGACCTGATATTGAGCACTCTAAACCAAGCGTGAACTCAATTTATATCCCAGAAACATACGTCTTAGATGTCGAGGAAGCCAATTAGATTATTTTCTCATATTGTATCTTCTCAAGTTACCTCTCAGGAATTCAGCATGTTGTAGTCAACGTTGTGTTGAATTTAGGACATTTTATTTATAATTTGGGTTAGAAAGATGTGTTTAAATAAACATTCCAGAACTGGAATTTTCTTAAATGATGCAGTTTTAGCTGTGCTCCAGGACGTGAAAGTCATAAAAAACTCCTCAATTTATATAAATGCAGCATTCGTTGATTCCTGACTGTTAAAGGGCAGAAACAAGACTACAAAACAAACTGAAAATGAAAATCAAGTCATGGCACAACTCCAACCAGTCAATTACTGTGAAAATGTCAACAGCCTTTAATTTTCACTACTGGTATTTCCGGTTTAGCTTGCTGGTTTTCTACAAAATAAGAAAAGAAACAATTATAATATGTAGTGGAATTAAACTGTCTACGCCCATAGCAACTGAAATTTGATGCTTTTAAGAAACAATGACAAACAATGACTAAAGTTTCTGTGGAAACAATGTGGACACACAACAACACAGGATTCTGCACCCACACAGTGGACTATTCAAATGCAATGAAGCACGGCAGCGATGGCAATGCTGTATTTAGTGTGTGTGTCAAAGGCCCAATCTGGGGGAACACAAACGTTGGCCCAGTGAATAGAAGCACATTCGAGTGCTCATGAAAGGTCAAGAGCGGAAGCTTGAAGCGTCATGCTGCAGTTATGTGCAGTACGCCAACAGGCATGTTGCCTGTGTCTCTCTCACGTTCGCATGGCGGAGTCAAGCTGAGCACAGTGTCTAGCGGACGGGGAACCAAGTGAAAGAATGTGGCTTCCTCACAGCGTTGCCAAGGAGACCCGGCGAAGACTTTCCGGGGGAAAATGAAAACCCTAAACGGCTCATATTGAAATCTGCCACCTCCAGTCAAACCTGTCTTCGGTTTCTGACAAGAGCGCCTCTTGTCAGATCGCGACCCCTCACCCCCCCCCCCCCATCCTGTTTCAACGGGTCAGGCCGAGGTGCAGACGTCAGGCCAGCCCGTGGAAGTCACACACACAGGTGATAGCCGAAGAAGCTGAATGACGGCCCACTAATGAGACACCGGATCCTAAATGATAACAGAGTGCTTATGGGAGGTCACCGGAGACGGCTTGTTAATAATGGAGGAGATATGGCCTGCTGGGTACGGCTATACGGTCACTAGTTTTCTAGCCCCGTAGGGGCAGCGACCTGTTAGCGGCTAAAGGCCCCCGCTTAGCATTGCTAGCCAATAAACAATTTAGAGGGAGCAAATACTGGCTACCGGGTCCAGACAGGGGTCACTCGTTGATACTAGTTACTACTTAAGCCCCGGACACACTGCAAGCGATCCGCTCGTCCCGTGTCGTTTGTTTACATTCCAGGCTTTTGAAACAATTGGACAGCCTTTAAACAAAACGTTGCTGCAACTGTTTGTATCGCTTCATCAAGCTCTAGCACTATTTTGAAACAAACACTTGACTTCATCGTCATCACACAGCAGGGTGGCTAAAATTAACAGGGGTTCCAGAACATAAACTCAGTTAAAGTTTTGTTGAGAGAAATATTCGGGCGGAGCCAGGCTACTGTAGTACTGGCCAATCACATTTGAGGACTGAACTGTGCTGGCTCTGGCCATTGCCTGTAAAGCTCCCCCTTATCCATTATAATTGGATAAATGTATGCCAAATATATTTTTTTTTAACCTGAAATTCACTGAAAAACACAGGAATTTATCTAGACAGCCCGTATTTGTCACACCGCCACCAGAATTCTCTGCAGTGCATTGCGTAATGCACACAAACGGCAGACATTGTGAGACGGAACAGGCTCTACAGCATCTGTGGTATATTTGCTCTGCCGGTGTCAGTAGTATTGCCTGTAAATGGACCTTTAAATCATGGCCCTTCTCTAGCTTGAGAATGCCTACTGTAAGTATTGCCGTTTTCATTCAGGTTTAGAAAAAAAAGTCTTCCCCTCTATCAAAGCAAACTCATATTGAAATTGGACAGCATAGTTAAGGTGAATGAATAGGTATTTTAGATAATTTAACCAACCAAAGTTTAACTAAGAGATTACCTAGAGCAGAGGTCTTCCAACAGGGGGTCCAGGACCCCTAAGGGTCCTCAGAGGTACTGCAGGGGGTCCTCTAAATTATTTGATCCCAAACTTATTTTCTAGCATTTAACATAAATACAACCTGTGCTATAAGTATATACATCTGTTAATTATTTTAATGGCTTTATTAGTGGCCTACTTTTATACATGGCAATATAGGCCGCCCTAAACATTATTGTTGGCCCGGCAACTAAATATTTTATACCATATGTGATATGGGGTCCCTGAAGGGCTGTCCCGAATACCCTTTTACAGGTATCGAATACTTTCTGGTATTTCCGAGCGAGTATTCGAATACTCTATTTTTTAAAAACACTCAACTATAATTAAGATGTATAACAGAAGTAATCTTCAATTTCTACCTTCAGTGAGCACACATGTAAACATAGCCATGTGCTCAAAATGGACACTTTGATTGACACTTCAATTGAGCCAGTCAGAGTTGTCAAATAGCATTTACCTCCTATATTACCCAATAAGAGTGTGTGTTGAATGAATAGCCTTGCTCTCTTCTTATAAACAGAGCCAATTGCAATCAATTGTGTTGATGACACAGTGTAGGGCAGGCAATTACATTTCAACATGTGGGTTTATATGAAGACAGTAGGGATTAATGGGAAAACTGCATGCATAATGTGAAAAAACGAATACTCCAATCCCAATAATTAAATCTAATACATACACAACGAACGAATACCCTAATAATCGAATATTTGGGGCCAGCCCTAGGTCCATGTGCCGTGTTCCTATCAGTCAAGACATCTTGGCCTGAAAACCGTTGAAGACCCTTGACCTAGAGTAAATAAAACAAACTGCCAGGTAGGCATTGTCATATGGCTGAAATTGGAGGTTACCGGTCTTGGAGTTTTGTTGGACTCAGATCTAAGCTTTAGGTCTCACATCAACTATATAAAATATAATTAATCTGAGAAATATAGCTAAAGTTGGATCATTTTTAAATCAAAAAGATGCCGAAAAAGAAATTCACTACCTATATCAGGGAATCCGGCTCAGTAAATATCTTAAAAAAAACTTAAAATTTGCTTTTAGATATAGCTTGTATATGCAATTCTCTGCATTGCTAAACTGCTACAGAAAATGATGCGGTCTGTATATCTGAGGCTATACAGCACCCTCGTATGTGTACGAGGGAGTCTTGGCAATTCCTACACTGAGGTTAGTGGGTACAAGGGGATATATCATCCGTAAAAGACATATATGATAACTAAACTGCTACTGAAATATGCACTTCCTCCACCAGATTAGCATGGCGCTATACGCATGGTGACATAGTATCAAAATGAAGGTTTTTATTTCTCTTATATTTCTTTCATCTGATTCCTTTAACAATTTTTATTAACGTATGTCATTTCAGTTTAATGTTATGTATCTTTACTGTATTTCCTTACACACTTGTTTTAATTTGTCAGTTTAAAAAAAAAATCTCCTTTAACTATCTTTATTCATGTTTTTTTTTTCTCTGGACTTCTGTATTTGTTTATGGGAAGCAAATATGGTGTGCAATGCATGTATTCCCTCTGTAAAGCACTTTCAACTGTTCAATTCTGTATGAAAAGTGCTATACAAATAAATAAAATAAAAAAAGTACTTAAACTCCTTCAAGTACTGTTTTTATTTATGTATTTGTATAGCACTTTTACAGGAGTTTAAGTACCTCGGGGTCTTGTTCGCGATTGAGGGGACTATGGAGCGAGAGATTGGCCGGAGAATCAGGGCAGCGGGAGCGGTATTGCAAACGCTTTACCGCACCGTGGTGACGAAAAGAGAGCTGAGCCGGAAGGCAAAGCTCTTGATCTACCGGGCAATTTTTGTTCCTACCCTCACCTATGGTCATGAAGGTTGGGTCATGACCGAAAGAACAAGATCACGGGTACAAGCGGCCGAAATGGGTTTCCTCAGGAGGGTGGCTGGCTTCTCCCTTAGAGATGGGGTGAGAAGCTCAGCTATCCGTGAGGAACTCGGAATAGAGCCACTACTCCTTCATGTCGAAAGGAGCCAGTTGAGGTGATATGGGTATCTGGTAAGGATGCCCCCTGGGCGCCTCCCTTAGGAGGTGTTCCAGGCACGTCCAGCTGGGAGGAGGCCTTGGGGAAGGACTAGGTGGAGAGATTATATCTCCACATTGGCCTGGGAACGCCTCGGGATCCAGTCAGAGCTTTTCAATGTGGCTCGAGAAAGGGAGGTTTGGGGTCCTCTGCTGGAGCTGCTGCCCCCCGACCCGACTCTGGATAAGCGGATGAAGATGGATGGATGGATAAAATCCGTTGAAAACGGCCATGGTTGTATTTGTATCACCAAAGTTACGCTACTCATTGCTATCAATACATGAAACAAAACAATACTGTGAGCTGAGAAGATGCAAGCCCATGGGCACTCCTGGTGTGGCCGTGTTAGGCGCCTCGTGAGTTTCATACCAAAGCAACAACCAGGGCAATTGCAGACATTTCACCAGTAAGTACTTTGAAAATGCAGGAAAACGATGACTTGAGATTTATTATTCAGTGCTTGGGCCCATGGGCTCACTACAAAAATAAAACTCACATTCAGAAATGGAGGCAGAAACACATTGTTTTTCATGAGTCCATTAATCAGGCAATACATTGAAAGAGGGAACCTGCTAATGCAATGTCTGGATGTGGATCCAGGCTGATCAAACCACAAAGCAGAGATCCAGTCCAATGCAAATCTAGTAGGATTAGAGAATTATGTTATTTGTCTATAAAAAGAACGTCTTTCGTAATATTCATCAGCCACCAGACTAAGTGTGAACATAAAAGCATATGAGTGGTTTTGAGTTTGTGTGGCTGCATGTACGTGCGCATTTGTTTGAGAGAGTGTGTGTGTGGCGCACGCGCGCATGGACATTTGGCTGTGCGTAGGTGGATGGTTTGTGTGTGTGTAAGAGAGAGAAAGAGAGAGAAAGAGTGAGAGACACCTTGCTTAGATACTAGGGATGGCACCGATACGATGAGAATGGAAATTGGTCCGATACTGACTTAAATAGCAGGATCGTAGCGGTGACAATTGGACAGTTGTAACCGATCCATAGGGCTAATCCAATTAAATAAAATGTACATGCGTAGGTCTACTGTCAAGCATCAGCCATGTTTAACCTACCCATGCCACACTATCAGCAGCAGGTTTCTAAAATGCATTCAAATCCTAAATTAGAGATTGGCTCTCATTTACTTTGCAACTTAACGTAAAACTTAATTTAACACTGAAATCGGATCGGTACTCGATATCGGCCGATACCCAAAGTGCCGATATCTGTATCGGTATCGGCACTGAAAAAACTGGATCGTGCAATCCCTAATAGATACTGTACTGGTATAGTTTCACACACTGGGGATTTCTCTGCAAATTCCACACCATTCTCCTGTAGAGCCACCACATGAATATTCATGAGGCTCTCTTGTCTTTGGTAAAAGCCTTGCGGTGCTCCAGAGAGGCCACTGCCGGGGGTCTGGTGGGGTGCTGTGTTACGGGCGCGCACGTGTGTATGTGTGCGCCCTGCCTAAGGTGAATCGATGTATCATTACAGGCTCATCTTTACTGTGAGGGTGGGGGGTCATGTCAGTCAACTGGGTCTCGAGGGGTGACTGGGTGGGGATTATGTAGCGCTTCTCTAACCTTCTGGCCACTCAAAGCCATGTACAGCATAGCCTCACATTCACCCATTCGCTCACACACACATTCATACACCATGGTAGTGTTAGCAGGGTTCAAACCAGCAACTTCTCAGTCACCAGACCAACTGCTGCCCTATTTCTCTGCGTACAGCGCCCACTATATTCTTTTACAAGGCATTGGTTGCCTCAAACGCAAAACACGGCATATCTAAGAGTTAACCAATAGTTTTAGGGCCAAACGTCGTTTGACGTAATGTGCAGATTGGGTCCATGCTCATTTCCTGTCCTCAACAATGTATTTGTGTGCCCACACGTATTTTGCACACGCGCACGCACACGCACACGCACACACACGGCTCCCACCACCTGATAAACATGTGAATGTGTTGAATTCCAGCCCCCGAGCTCTCTGTGAACGAGTGCAAAAATAGAACTTCATGTCTTGCGTGGACGGGCACACGGACACACACACACACACTGTGGACTCCATTTCCCTCAGCCCTTTCAAGACATGGATAGGCTGTTCCTTCACATGGCCACACACATGCATACTGTACACACACACACACACACACACACACGCACAACATCCCGTTGGCTTAACAGACCCTCCTCCGGTTTGCCTGCATCCTCCATTCTTATGTAACCCTAAGGAGAAGGGGGGATGGGGGGGGCAGAGAGAGAGAGAGAGAGAATGGTCTATGTCTCTCGCTCGTTCTTTATAAGCTGGCCTCGCTAAGCTTTAGCGGCGCCCCAGGGTGCATGTTAGCCCTGCAGACTGTGCACTGGAACACACACACACACACACACATAAAGGCAGGACAGCCCTAGAGCGAGGATGGCCCGTTCCACTGGAGCCATGCACCCGCCCACACGCACGTTTGAAGCAGAAATGAATAGGTCCCTCGTGTGCACAGCTCTTTATAAGGAAGCATTCTGTTCGCTTTATTTGTAGAGCGAGCCAACGCGGGGGAAGGGGGGGGCTGGGGGAAGGTCGGAGAAAGAGCTTTTATTGTGAAACGGAGGTATCTTTAATGGGTTTGGATAGCGCGGAGGAGGGGAGAGGGGAGATGCTAATGGTCTCTGCCACCATCCAATCATTTTCACGTCAAAATCATTCGAATGGACGTTTTAAATAGGAATGACTTCACTCTGCTTTCTAGGCGATTATAACCTCAAATGGTATGATGGAACAAGGCCTTTTAATAGCATATTATTAATTTGGGTCAGCTCTTCTCTCAACTGATGGACCTGTGGAGTTATCAGAAGCACACCTCCAATGGTGTTTAATCAGGTTTGGGTAGGTTACTTTTTAAATGTAGTCGTTACAGTTCCAAGTTACCAGACAAAAATATTAATAATAATAATAATAATAATAAAAAGGCCTAACTTACATTTTGAATTACCAAAATGTTACAAAATCTGATTACTTTCGATTACTTTTAGATAATTTTACGCCTTAACATTGTTCTTTGAAATGCCATCCAAAGCAATTTACTGCTTTGACAGCGTCAAATCTTTCTATTTTTGTGACCGTTTATGTTGCACGGGAGATCAGATCAAATTAGGACTTTTTAATTATTGATTGACGTTAATAAGAGGACAGCCAACTGTTTTCTGGATATTTCTTCTTGTTTTAAATTTGAAAGTAGTCCTAGAAGTAATCATCTATTAAAAAATACCTGCAATTTGATTCCACTGTTTTATCTGGTAACTGTTTTTTTTAATAATCAGTTACTTCTTACCCCTGTGTTTAATTTAACCACAGCCCGTTAGAGATGCTATAGTGTGGCAGCTGGCTAAATATGAAAATATAACAACACTCCACATTTTACAAATACCAATTCCTCACCATATCAATTAGGATTATGATGGTGGTGATGATGTTGAATTCAAATAATTGTTCCTTTGAAAATGATGGTTTTGGATAGACCTTGAGAGAAAATAAACCTTAAACTTTTTATTTACCATGTGACGTATTGCAGAGAATGGAATACACTAGAAAATATGTTTTGCATAGCACAGGATTAACCCTTGATGGGTAATTGAGTGTGGCATTATATAAACTCTAGCTACGTTTGTATGAAACAAATTGCCTTGTGTGTCATGTGGTTGTGTGTCATGTGGCCAGACGTCTGCACACATAAAACACGTTGTAACCCACCAGGCAACGATTTTACGATTAGAAGCAAGGGCCCATATTTTAGTTCTGGTGTATTCAGCAAATGCTGAATTTTGTGTTGTGATTAGGAACTTCAGATGTGACAATAGAGCTGAGTTCTCCTAATACCTATAGAGATCTGCATATGAATGCAGTTTGTATTGTTATTAAAGCTAATGAAAAGCTACATTGTCTCTAGATTTATAGCAGATTTATTCCCGAGATTGCATTTCAGCCAACATGTCCAACCTCCTTTGGTCTCCACGTGGGCTGTTCACCTGCATGGGCTATTCACCCAAAGCTTTTGCTATGGGTGATGCATGCACGGAATGTTTGTCCATTTACAGTGCATCCGGAAAGTATTCACATCGCTTCACTTTTTCCACAATTTGTTACGTTATCGCCTTATTCCAAAATGGAATAAAATACATTGTTTTCTTCAAAATTCAATACATAAAGTGAAAAATGTTTTTGCACATTTATAAAATAACATTAAAAAAAGTTCTGTGTTCTTTACCTTGTGGGTAGTGCATTTTGTCACACAAACACTGAAGGTAGGTTTAAGTTTTTGGTAGAAGACAGAAATTACATTAGCTTATGCACTGCAAAGTCCATGGAGGGCTATAGAATGACCCTGTGGACGGGACTTAAATGTGTCTCTATTGAGTGCGTATACGGTATGATAGCTACAGTAGTAGCCACTTATTCAGCGAGTCTGCAGTGTTTTCATTAGTGAGAGTTTATAGTAACCGCTCAACAGCCGCCACTGACCAACATACAGCATCCCAAGTGAATGTTCCAACTGAATGCTCCATCTGAATGTTCCTGCATCCGGGGAGTGCAATGTGCAATGTGAGGGATTTACAGCCCAATCACTTAAACCTTATTTTCGGAACTATAAACTGCACAGTGGGATTGGGGTTGAGGAGCGAGTGAGCTAGGGAGAGAGAGTGTAAGCCTTTTACCATACTTTACAGTGCGTTGTCATACAGTAGGCCATTGTGAGGGCGATACTAAACCTCTTGCAGTTTCTCCCTCTTAAAGCTGCCACCAGTTTAAGGGAATTGAGAGTGCTTCAGTTACACTCAATGAAGCCAGCATGCGGCTCAAACATCGGCCTGTCAGTTTGTCCACCTCTCTTTTTCCCCTCTCCTGCTCTTTCAGATTTCTTTTTCCGCCACATATAGCGGTAGACACATTTATGCAAACAAGCTGAAAATGTGTGCACAATCTTCCCTGGTCCTCAAACAGGCCACCCTCCGTTTTGTATGAGTGTGTGTGTGTGTGTGTGTGCGAGAGGGCTTGCATGCGCCTACCCTCAAAGAGGCAAGTACAGTATTGTCACATGTGACACGACTTGCTCTTTTGGTTTCAAGTGATGTGCTAATTAGCTCCCGCGGTTGTGTCTGTGTGCATGTGCGTGCATATGCAACTGTTCATTTGTGCAACTTCCACGCACGCACGCACGCACGCACACACACACGCACACGCCAGTGAAATGTAAAGCCAGGCCTAGATAAGCACAGCACCATCTCATTAGCGCTGGCCTCTCTGCAGCCTTTTCCCCTTTCTCAACTCAAACGCCGGGAGGGAAAGCAAACAAAACAAAACAAAACCAAACAAACGCCAATGACAACGACGCCGCAGCTTTTTTGTTTTGTTTTCCGCACGTGAAATCGAGCACCGCGGTGGAATTCCCTGCGAGGAGGCGTACATTATACGCTCCTCGCGTATGGCCAGAGCAGGAAAAGGAAGGGGAAACTGGGTAAACCTGTCTGTGAGCGGTTGCCTCGTCAGCACAATGTTGGCAACGGCCAATTAGGACCGCTGCCAAGCAGCTGGCCGACTTCTCCGTGTCCGGCACCTGCCGGCACACACACACACACACACACACACACACGCGCGCGCACCTCCATCTGCATGACTAGTGTGCGCACACAGCCACTGATCAAGGCATGTTGCACACAAACTGCTTTTCTGTTCCGTTTTCTGTTTCTGTTCAAACTAATACACACACACACACACACACACACACACGTATGTACAGTAAATAATCGGAATAATGACGCAAGAGGGAAAGGCAAGCCTCTGTTTTCTATCTTCCTGTTGCCAGTTGGCCATTTGACTATGAATTTCCATAGTCTGCCTTCTGCAATTGGGGCTGACTGTAAATTGGATACCGTCGCTATGTAAAACCATAGGCACACATAGTTGCCGCAACCATCGAGATAGACACAGCAACTGAGAACGGATAGCAACAAAGTCAGTCCCTCACTCTCATATCAGACCCAGGCATTTGGAATTGGAAACTTGAATGTTTGACTGGACTTGTTACTACAAGTACAGGTTTGTAGATTGATACCGCCTGGCTGCATTCCTGTGTAAACCAAAAGGTCACTGCTGGTGGCAAGCAAGAACAATTGGGAGGCTAAGCAATACTGGGAATTGCATCAGATAATGTAACAAATGTTACACCAAGAAAAATACAACTGGTATTTCTTGTCAGTGTGCTATTTTCTATGCTATATACAAGGGATTACCATGACTATAATGTACAGACTCTCCAGTTATTAAATTAACTTTATACAATTGTCATTACACCCCAAATGGAGCAAAAATTATATGAATCTAAAGCAGCATCAACTGTGTGTAGGAGGGGTCAGGCAGTCTAGCATTAACAACTCCTAGCCTGAATGCTAATGGGGAATTTCAAGGTAGTTCCACAGAGCTGCATGTGGACACACCTAGAGAGGCGATAGTAAGCTAATTTGGAGCGCAGGTTGGCTCAGTCTCCTTCTAGGCCAAAAATAAATAACACTATGGGCTGCAGTGCTCTCTCTCTCTCTCAGCACAGTGACACTTTCACGGTCTAATTAGCCCCAGTGTTGCAGTAAACACGTCCCAATGACCAACAAGTTCCAGTTACACATAAAGAATAAATGGCGCCGGAGAAGGGCCACCCTCTATCATCATCCGTCACGACCCGGCTTGTCACTAATAGAAGTGTCCCCTGAAACACCCCCAGATGCCCCCACCCCTGTCCGGCCCACCCCTAAAGGAAAGAAGAGGCAGAGAAAACACATTTTTCTTCTTTTTTTTTATATGACGAGGATAACCCGTGGTGTGGTACGGGTTGTAACCTGGACAACTGTCTGTCAAATAGGAGGTGTTCACGCAATTTCGTGCAAGAAAATGTAAATTGTACAACTCTTCCTCGGTCCTCACACTCCGTTTGAAACGAGACTCCATGTCTCAATGATAGGTGAACATGTTCTTTCTTTTTGACCCGACTAAGAGATCCAAGCCCAGGCTGGGAACAGTATAGGCTAGGTCTTCTGCATAGCGTGTAGCCTATGAGCGGCCACTTTGCACGGCTTCTCCTCTCTCCAGCTCTGTTGCAGTAGCAGCTAGACGTGGCCAGCGTGCTGTGATCAAACCGTGCCTTTAACTCTTCATCTATCAATCTCTCACATCAGCTGGAAAGCTTCGTCAGCAGGGTGCCCGAGTTATAACTGGGTTTCCGGCATTTGACCGTGGATCACTACTGACACCTGCTGGCCATATGTTGACGCTGCCACTCATTGAGCAGGAATCAAATAGCGGAAGAATTTTCAATTTCCAATGATTAATTGAATATTTGCAAACCTGCATATCCAAATATATGGTCATGTGAAACGGTTAATATAGGAGCTATGTTACTGCTGCCATTATAAGAATAAAAGGGACAGCTCCCTCAACAGCCTATGCATGTCTTCCTTATGGACATTTCACCTGTCATGAATAGTCAACGACTAGCCAAATAATAAGTAATAATCATTCAGGAGTACATTAGAATATATCACAAATTGATATCAGTGTTGATCTAGCAAACAGCCGTCTGGCAGAGAAGTGCCTGGAAGATCTGTATGTGATGAACAGTCCAGTTAGAAACCAGTGAACCTCAAGAAGTGACAGTGGAAATAAATAATCAGACAACTAGCAGAGACGCCTGTGTTTCAACAGTGGAGCCATATTGGATTATGGACTGTTTTGTAAACCAGAATGATGCCAAAATTAAAGTTACCCTTACCGTTTTCTAACAGAAGAAAAACACTTATGCTTGACGTGCACTGACAAAGTGTAACTGCACATTAAATGTGTTTTTTGAGCTGTACAAGTAGTAATAGGATTGATCTGTGAGGAGACGTCAACGCTGACATTTTATGTGCTGAAAAAAGAACTACACGTTATATCCATTAAAAATCACCGCAGGACCTGGCTGGTTTTCAACAGTACACACAGTATGCTCATGTCATCAAATTCAAATGTTAATGTGGGTCCCCCTCTAAGCCACTGAGCTCCTTGACGCATTTTTCAAAGTTGTACTGATTGGAGTCAGGCTCAGCGCTTGGCTGCAGTTACACTTTAAGTTGGTTCTACATATCCTAAATGCCATATTTACTGTGTGCCATTAATCCTAAATGACATAACTGTCAAATCAAAACATCTTTGTATATCAAGCACATGCACGTATATACACACGCATACATACATACATACACATATATATCTATTTGCCGATCAAGAGACCTCTAATGTGGGATTCAAAATTGTATTTCAATGTGCAAATAATGCAAGACTTTGAAATGACAAAATGGAAAACCTTTATTGACACCACACACGCTCGCACACTCATGCTCATTGGCACAATTGTAGATGCAACTGTCTTTAGCATTCACACAATATGCAAAAAGTAACAGTATAATAAAATAAAAAAAGTATGTAGACACTAAAGACAAAAATAAAATACTAAACTATTAATGAAAATAAAAAAAACACTTTACAGTTACAAAAGTACTTTACAGTTAATGTCCACACCAGAAGGCTTCTCTTCAAGTTGGTAATAACACAACGTCCCAAGTACCTCTTGTTGGCAAGTAATACTTGAAAATTGAAGGATTAAGAACCTAAAAAAAAAAGCTTCCTCAAACCAAATATATATTTACACATGCGGAAACATTTATCTTGACTTCCCAACCTACACAACGATGGGTCAAGTTCTACTGATATTTTTCATGAAAAAAGAAAAAACCCTAAACATTGGATTGTTAGCATACTGCTACACCAACGGACATTTTTAAAGGCAGACAATGCAGAACACAAAAGGGGGAAAGGAGGAGAAGGTGAAGAAGAAAATAACAAGAGTACTTTTCCAGCACTTTGCCCACTTGTAACAAAACCACATTGACACACTATATGGCACTACTGTGAGACTAGTGTCTTTTTGGAGCTTCTGACTGCCAGAAATGACACTTTACACCTGTATCCAGGCCCACCCAGACAAAACCCTACATACAAGTATGATATTTTTTGGCATAGCCCACACCATTTCCCATTCCATGATAAATTGAGTGCTACTTTAATTAATCTGAACATAAATGCCAAGCAGTAGACACTACTACTATTGTGGGATGCGACAATATGCCAACGTCACAATGAGGTAAAACTCAAAACAAAGATTTGATCGCCATCTTTAACGTCTAGCCGACAAGCAGGACAAAACTCACAACCATGAGGTTCATATAATTGCTTATTAAAAGGAGTACATTTGGCTGGATGGATTTAAACATGACGCTCTAATACATTTAATAATACAGTTCATTTTTGAAAGTGGGCTCAGAACGGCCACCGTTGGAAAATGTTTATATGAATTCATTCATAGTTTTGTCTCGATCTATGGTAAATACAGAAAAATGTGCAATTGTTGTCCTATGTAATATATTTACGCAACACATCAAGTACATTGAGGTCATACAGCACATTTATTTGCAGTATAATGCAAGTCAAGTCAAGCTGTGCGTGCACGCGCGCGCGCGTACACGTGTGTGTGTGTGTGTGTGTGTGGGCGGGCAAGCACTTTAACAGTACAGTAGACTACAGTAGTCTCTCATTCACTTAGTCACTCGATGACCCGCATTAAATCCTCAAACTGCTAGTACAGTTTAGTGTAAGGCTTCACTGCATTGATAGTTGAGGACTTCAGCCCAAGATGACGGCTCGTCTCGGAAAGGCACTCAACTGACACCACGCGATTCACCATTTCCACCGCTAATCGCCGCGGTTACCCATCTCCCTCTCCTTCTTATTTAGCAGCACGGAGCTCCAGCAAGGGAGTGTGACACTTTGTGAACATCGTCCAGAATATCAACATACGTACATATTTACAGAACAGACTAAGAATTCGTGCAGCGATACAGTCATGTATGTATACAGAGAGAATTGAGTCTCTCAAGAATATATCTTTTGTAGACAAGTGAACAGATTAAAGCCACTTTCAATTGTTTGCAGGGGCAGAGATTATTTATATATATATATATATATATGTATATATATGTATATATATGTGTATATGTATGTGTTGGTCTCTGTGTTTAGGAGTGCTTGATAGTGTATTTGCCTTTCTGCAGCTGGGAGATGTAGAGCTTGGATTTGGTACCGTCGAGTCTCTTGAACCAAACCTCGTCGTTGTTTACGGTGGTGATGATGGCGCTGCAGGATACACACATACATGGACAACTGGTCAACCAACCATCAACACCCCTGCCTGCCTAGTGACAAACATGCACATTTGCATGGCAGCAAAAAAAAAAAAAAAACACATTCATCAAATCCTCCGTTTTCTCTTGTACAGATTCGCACACCCACATACGCCGTCTGTTGCCCTGTCCCATGACAAATCACTTTAATAAAAATACAACAACCAACGCCTACAATCTCTCATTCAGTCAGACGAACCTAGTTTATGATAAATAATAATGTGTTTTGTAAAGGCAAATGCAACGTCTGTGGAGATGCTGAAATTACAAGACTGTGCGCCACCGCGAGGTCAGAGAAACCCGTCTGTGTTAAGCCTGATTCATACTTGAAGGAGGCGCAGCGGCGCGCATCATGACTCCTGTTCAGTTCGTGGCCACGTTAGCCTAGCGCGCATCTCTGAATTTTCCTAACTGCCACGAACTGCTGCTGTTGGTTTTCTCCGTGTGGGAGAACGCAGAACGGAAAGAAAACATTTGTCGGACAAAGCAACAATTGCAAACCACAGTTGTGAATATTTAAAAAACAACAGGCATAGCCTAGTTGGTATGCTTGACTGCTGAATACAAACATGTGAAAAAGTCTAAAACCTGTACTATGTACATGTACTACTATATGTACATGTAATATGCTGTGCACTTGTTTAGATTACGTTTCTTAAAGTAGGTTAGGCTAGGCTATCAAATAGCTCTGGACAACCTCTCAATCGGCACGCACAGACACACACCTGGTTGGATACTCGTCCTTCCTGTTGATGCAGATGGCCTGTCCCTTGCTGTACCAATGGCTGTCGTAGAAAAGGCGCCCGTCCTCGGAGCGCGCTACGTGGTGATGCTTGTCGGACTTTCCAGCGGGAGCTGGGATGGGAGGAGAAAAAGAAGGGAAGACGGGGGGGGTGTTAGGAGGTACAAAAAGAAAAACAAATGTGAAGGAATAAATCAGGAGCAACGTGTAGAGGTAAAACTGTTATGTCTTGTTCGTTTGACTTGCCCTTAAAAGATAAGACTATGTTCTCTGAGGGATTCACAAGGCCATGTTTCAGACAAGTTAACCTCGACTGACGAGAAATTAAACCCCAATGTCATCCTTCAGAAACCTGTTGGAATCAACCAGCATGTCTGAATGTCTGTCCTTGAATCCACCGCTGACTCCTCACCAAGTGTGGGTCGGTGCCAGCTTTGGGAGCCAAATATTGACTGCGATGGGGAATGAGAGGAGGTGCACTTACCGTCGCCCTTCACCCGGTGCGGCCCCAGGGACGCCATCGCCTGTGGGAGATAGCAAAACAACTGGAAAGGTCACACCGGAACATCCGAACTACGAACGTCAATGCATAAGGGAGAGCCACGCACTCCATATTACCTTTCTTATTGTAGTCCAGTCTTCAAGGATATCCAAACCTTGCAGCATGTAAACAATATATGGCCGTGATGACAAGGTTACGGAAAACACAACTAACAGGCACGCGTAATTACTAGGGATGACACCGACGCGATATTGAGATCGGAAATCGGTCCGATACTGACTTAAATAGCTGGATCGGTATCAATTGGACAGTTGTAATCGATCCAATTACATTTATATACACGTGTAGGTTTACTGTCAAGTATCAGCCATGTCTAACCTACCCAGGCCACACTATCAGCAGCAGGTTTCAAAAATGCATCCAAGTCCTAAAACAGAGATTGGCTGTCATTTAGTTTGAAACTTAACTTAAATCTTCATTTAATACTGGAATCGGATCGGTACTCTGTATCGGCTGATACCCAACGTGCCGGTATATGTATCGTATCGGGAATGTATCGTGCCATCCCTAGTAATTACCCCAGGCGTAGCTCGCTTGGGATGAAAGTCTGCTGGACTATCAGACTGTAATTAAGGATGTGAAACTATGAGAGCAGCGAGACGAAAGGATATCTGAGACCACAACAGGTTTTTTCTTCTTGGCGGGGCAGAATGGGTCTTTCTTCTTATTCTTTCGTGCGTGTAAACCATCATTCCACAACTCTGTTGGGTGAGCGGACAGAACATCGACATCTGTGGTCACTCCTACTACACGATGTGCAAGAGCATAGTTTGGTGCAATTACAGTACTTGTAATATAGAAAATACAAATAAAGTGTAAATCATAACTCCTACTGTATTTTTATGCAACTGTCAAGTGTATTGGTATGACGATGGTGAAAGAAAGATACTAAAAAGGGACACAGGGATGCCTCTGTGTGACATGCAGAGATGGAATGTAACCTCAAAAGAGAGGAAAGATGCTTGCTACCAGATTTTGCTTTAAGCTCATTTCCATCTGCAGTCCCTGAGCAAGTGTTTCTATTATTTTTTTTTGCAGCGGGGCCACACTATAGCATAGCTATGAAGCCCATAGAAAACAAATTAGAAATTGCAATATATCACCTTGGTTACAGTATCGCAATATATTGAATCGTGGCCCCTGTATCGCGATACGCATTTTATCGCCAGATTATTGCCAATACACAGCCATAGTAGGCATAGATGAAACTTAGCACTTAAAACTCCTACTACTCAGTGATAGGAAGGTACCTGAGGTGATGTCAATACTATGTCTGTCCTCCTCCAGTCTCCTAATCTTCTCCTCCAGCTCGCTCTGTACCGTATCAAACAGCAACAGCTTTTCACTCTGGAAAAGAAGCAGGGCAGAAAAGATAGGAGTTGGACACCAGTGTCAGTCAGCTATTGCAAGCTAAATGTAAGATAATACACATTTTGACAAATTCACCAAATACCTCCTTGCATTTCGCTAGCTTACCGTTCTCTGTGCGTGTTGAAAAAATGATCAGATACTTCTACACAGCCTTGGCTCGGTAAATAGGAACATAAACAAGTTGGCAAACGCCGCACACATCAACAAAGCTTGCTTCAAAATGCATTTCGATGTGTAGGGCGGTGCCGACCGGAGGGCTCGGGAGGAATATTGTTTTGATTTGAGCTCGAATTTAGCAAACGTTTAGCAACTGGAAAATGCCGGCCTGCCTTCAAATCCAAAGTGTGGTACCAAATCAGAGACATTACAGTATAGAAGAGACAAACCACTTCAAGAATGCTGACAAGAAAATATTTTAAAAATGATAGAAAATACAAATTTGAAAAAAATTGAATACATTTAATAAATGTTCTCGCTTTCTATCTTAGATAAACCCTCACCTCCCAGTGTTGGCATGCTGCCTGTATTTCACACTCATATTTGTTCTTCACCGACTCCAAACACAGCTCCTTGTAGATCCCTGCAAGCAAACACAAGAGGAATATCTCCCATAGGCCAGGAAAATACACTGTGATGAGGCAGCTAAATTCTAGGTTCTGGGATGGCGGATCCAAACGCAGGTTTTTTCTGTCAGTGCAACAACACTCCCCGTCTATCTAAGCATGGTGGTGAATCATACAACTGACATGGCATCAAAACATCATAATCTGCTTAAACTGGCCCCACACTACAGGATTTTTAGCCAGATTCTGGGTTCGATTTGCCCCTCCCGATAATCTGGCTGGTCGGAACCGATCATCTGCCCAAATTATCCTGTAGTATGGGATGTTGACAGACCGAATATTATCGTTGGTTGCCGACTGCTCGGAGGTTCCCAGAATTCGAATTAACTTGAAATCCTGTAGTGTGAACGGTACAGTGGGGCCAGCTTTAGATAGTAAGTACCTATAACGCCCTTGGGGGCTAGAAATACTAGAATTGACATGCTACCATTTTAGGTTGTTGCGTGAAGAAAGGTTTCAGTAAACATAGCCAAAAGAGCCCAATTCAAACCCATAAACGTAAATCTGTATAGGTACTGCACAGATGCAGACCTTTTTAGGGACTGACAAGGTATTCAGACCTAGTCTGGTGTAACCAGACCCAAAATTAACTTTATAAATAGAGTCTGAACATGCTCCATTATAAAGTGTTTACATTCTTTGCAAATGAATGGGCTCTGGTTCATTTAGAAACTATTGGACAGCATTTAACCAATTGCCAATCAAACCAAACTGTATTGATTTCTTCATCTAGCTCTAACACTATTTTGACACACACACGCTTGACTCCAACATCATCTCACCAACCCACCCTGATTGGTGTCTGTGAAAATTCTAATACAAATAGGGTTTTCAGACAATAATATCAACGAAGATTGACCTGAAAACAATTTACCGATCTTAAGTCCCGTCCCTGTAGCTAGGTTGGGCAAAAAAATAATAACATAGAAAGCTATTGCAGGAAAGCAGACAGTATACCTTTTGCCAGAGTGTGATTGACAGGCAATCTGACTAATCAAATAAACATGAATCACTGCGTTCGCCATGGGAATGTACCGGCTGCAGTAAACTGTTTGATTTATTTTTACATTAAACAGCAGGTTACTAGATTTATATAAGAAACCATCAGGTAGCTCTATCCAGCTGTTTTTGGTTTTCCAATGTATCCCGTTATTGTTAATGACACAATGTTGGTCATCTCTGGTGACCAACATTGGTCAGCTCAGTGCCATGTGGGTCAGCTGTTCGACAGACCCGCCCATGGGCGTGGCTAACTTGCTTCCATTGACTGGGAGTTTGTTAGATTAAAGAAAATGCTCAACTGTTATTGGAGTAAAAGTGAAAAGGTTTGGGTCTTAGGGTCGGTCATTATAGTCAGGAGGGGCCAGGCTAATTCAAACCCACCAGCCACTTTAGTCCTAATCTGCATGTTCTCTTGCAGGTTAGCCAGAGGCTCCAGATACTCCTGGGCGCATCCAGCCATCACTTCTTGGAGCTTGATGTCCACCTGGCTTAGCCTTTCTTTGTAGAGTCTGGAATAGGACAGTAAAAGGGAATATGTTTTCACTTCCTCCATATAACCAAAAGAATGTTGAGATGTGGATGACACTTACTGTTCCTTCAAGTCCGTGAACTGCTTTTCCAGGGTGTTCATCTCATCCAGGCATTCCATCCGCCTCCTCTCACAATCCTCATCATCCATCTCTGAAGACACATGCCGCACGAATGTGAAATAAACATGACACCACTGATATTGTTCTGAATTCTTCACCATTCATTTGCTTTTACGTACAGTTACAGTTACCGTACCACGGACACTATTATGACCAGTATGACAACATACGATACACCCCGCCATCATTACTTCATCACCCATCACCAAGACCAGTTAAAATGCCGACTGTAACTCTCTTAGCGCTCAAGCACTGCTCACGTCAGGAACAACAGATACCATGTTTGACGCCACGTAAGACAACCGCAAATAGGTGTCTTGGGCAAAAAATATTTCTTACCAGAGCTGTCTCCATCTTCAGACACGGACGAGCTAACGGTGTCCTCTTCGTCAGTGCTGCTTCCGTCCTGTTCTGGAAAATCCACCTCCATTTCCTCGTGGTTATTAGTCTCCTTTTTCTCCCGAGAGTGAACTGGCATTGCGATTTAGAAACCCGGGAAAAACAGGAAAGTGCTACGTTGATTTCTCAGAGATTACAAGGTTAACAACTGGCTCCAGCAGCTAACCGGCTAGCTCTTCATTTTAGAAAGCTTCAACTAAAAACATGGCTACCTGTGGACCAATGAAAGGCATTTTTGCTGATTTTGTCACATATGAAACGCATGTCGCCCTGTATATCCACGACTTTGGGAGTTGTAGTTCTTTTGAAAATGCATTGTAGTTTTCCTGTACGCACCGCACACGTGTAAAGGTATAGGGTAAAACGAATTAATTAAAATTAAAAAATTATAGTCATTTATATCATTTAGAAATGTTTAATGTCAAAATGTATTTTAAGACAAAATATTATTGTTGTAACCACAGACTAATATATAGCTATATCAATATCACTCTCTAAAACACGGCGTTGCAGCAGTTCACAGTTGAACCATTTGAGGACAGCAAAGTATTTTGCTGCAGGGTCCACTGAAGGGTCCAATTATAATAATAGTAACAACCTAGAATTTAACATAGGCCTACAAATAAAGCAAATATTAAAAATGCTTATTAGTTGAAACATTTTGTATTTTTTTCCAAATGTTGGTTCACCAAGGCTCTAAAAATAATAACATTTATGTCCTTTAATAAAAGGAAAGGACCTGTAAGTGTTTTCCTCTTCTTTTAATGCACAGTAGTATGCTGATAAATTTGTCTGCTTGACTCTAAACTTTATGAGGTATAATTTCACTGATATAATTTAACCTTGTCTTTCCACAATGCCATGAGGAAACATATCTCCTGCAGTAGTCCTACATGTGTCAAGTAAAATTATTGTTTTTTTCATAGTAGTCTATCACATCCAGCAAAGATGACTGATTGCAAAAAGTGACACATTACAATAGGACAATTGGAGAATTAGAATATAAATGTAATCAGGAGTCACTGTTAATCTTTGTTCTTGCATACATTTTAATATCATAGGAGATGGGAGGAGTTTGTATTCTTTTAGCTTTAGCTTCAAAGCACAATCGCAAAGTGATCCGTTTTTAAATGTTTCATCAGTGTGGATCTGTGATCCATACTGAACAAAGTAAAAAAAAATGACATGCGTCTGTTTTAGGGCATTGTGTTTATGATTGTATTCATATTATAGATGTTGTGGGACAGGTGTATCCACCTCTGTATTTGATAATAATAATGTAAAGGTAAAGTGTGCTACAATCTCTCAAAATTGTGTAACTAGCAACAGCTACTCTATATGGGAGATTATTTAATGCGGATATCTTTAAATCAAGTATAAAACCTCTGCCAACAATTTGCATCAGCTGAGGAAAACAGGTATAGCACCAGTGCACAGATACAGCTACAAATAAAACCAACGCAATAATATTATTTAGCATATTTCACATTTTTCTCTCTGTTAAGATTATACGTTTACCTCTACCTGCGCATGTGTGAATAAACTACACTCTTAACCCAAACTGTTTCTTCATACCTCTGCATTCGCAGCATTCACCTAAAGGTGTCATGGTGACTGCAGTGAATACCTAAAGGGCAGAAGGATAGTGGAACAGTGCGTTTGTGTGAGTGAAGAGTCTATTACGTAGGCGTGTATGTGATGAAAAAAAGGTATTACCCCTATACTCCATACTTTAAAACACCCAGATTTCTCAGAATAGTTATGCACTTGCATATTCAGCGTGAAACTTAAATACAACACACAACACGGTAACTCACTTGATATTTGATCATTATGGTTAGAGGTCTGTCTCTCTCTCACACGGAGAGATCCATCCATCCATCCATTTTCTCCCACTTATCCTGAGTCAGGTCGTGGGGGCAGCAGCTCCAGCAAGACCCCAAACTTCCCTTTACCGAGGCCAGTGTGGAGATTGAACCTCTCCACCTAGTCCTGACTCTTCCCCAAGGTCTCCTCCTAGCCTCCTAGCCTAGCCTGGAACACCTCCCAAGGGAGGCACCCAGGGGGCATCCTTACTAGATGCCCGTACCACCTCAACTGGCTCTTTTCGACACAATGGAGCAGCGGCTCTACTCAGAGTTCTTCACGGATGGCTGAGCTTCTCACCCTATCTCTAAGGGAGAAGCCAGCCACCCTTCTGAGGAAACCCATTTTGGTCGCTTGTACTGCCACAGCTTCAGCAATGGAAGCTTTGAACATTGCTAGAGAAGCTCCGCCGGAGTTGTGAGTTGAAGATCTCATGGACAGGGACCTCCTCCAGACGTTCTCAGTTCACCCGCACTACCTGTTTGGGCGCACTACCTGTTTGGGCTTACCAGATCTGTACAGAGTCTACCCCCACCCCTTGACCCAACTAACCACCAGATGGTGATCATTTGACAGCTCTGCCCCTCTCTTCATGGTAAATGGACTGCATTTATATAAAGCGCTTTACAGTATTTTGACACACACACACACACACATACACACAATCACTCCTCTCCAGGTGTCTCCATTATTGCCCACATGCATGTTAAAGTCTCCCAGTAGAAAGTACCCTACTGGAGCCCCATACCAGACTCTGCTCAGTCGGGGATTTGTGAGTATCCCCACACCCGCCTGGCGCCTCACACCCTGGGCAACAGAAGTTGGCTCTGGGGACGTGGAACGTCACCTCGCTGTGGGGGAAGGAGCCAGAACTTTTGCGGGAGGTGAAGCGCTACCATTTAGATGTGGTGGGGCTTACCTCTACGCACAGTCTTGATTCTGGAACTGTTCTCCTGGATAGGGGATGGACTGTATTCTATATGGAGAGATGCAGAATCCAAAATGTTGTTTGCTCAGTTTACGCCTATACCAACATCAAATAACATTTTCCCAGTTGTTTTATTAAAACGCATGGACGGCTTCATTTAAAAATCACTTTTACAGACTTAGGCAATTATGTTTAATTTGTTTTATTAATCTTCTTTGTAACCTACGGCATTACATTTATCTAATGTATTTTTCTTGTAGCGTACATTTCACATCATAGTTGTGTCAAGATAACAATAAGTGCTGAATAATGAATTAACATAAATATTAGAATGAGAACATATCCTACACAATATGTGTGTGACAAATTACCTAATTGAAACGGTCAAAAAAGTCTTCCCTCTGCACGCAGGGATTCAATCAACAATGTTATCACATCTGAAAGAATAGAGGGTATGATTGCTCAAGAAAAAGGTGCATAAGACTACTTATCGAACTGCAGTGGCAATGCATAGGGATATTTCTTTTATAATGTTGTTATGTGTGGGCAAAAACAATCTCTACTGTTTTGTTTAATAGTGACAGAGAGAATATGAATGGAAAGGCACATATTGTGTCATCCTTCCACACTACTACACACTGAGTAATTCAGAGAAATTAACATGCTATGTAGGCTTGTATGTTGTGTGTGTGTGTGTGTGTGTGTGTGTGTGTGTGTGTGTGTGTGTGTGTGTGTGTGTGTGTGTGTGTGTGTGTGTCTACTGAGTAGCCTATGAATAAGGCGTCCTCTTAAACACATTGAAATTTGCTAATGTGGACTCATTCAACCCTATGGTAGCCTATGGGTAAGCTGAAATAATATAAAATAACAAGTTAGGCCCTATTACAGTATATTTTTCCAGTGGTTTGTCTCCATAGAAACCACGGGTAAACACACTCCAAGTGGAAGTAATAGTATTTACAACAGCTATAGACAGATTTTTTCAAAAAAATTACAAAAAAATCCTTGTAAAGTGGAAGTTCCTGTATTTCCCGTGCTTGGCAAACATTTGTCCACTCATACACAAGGAAGCACTAATGTCCAAGGGAACGGTATGTCCCCAGACGTCTCATTGTTGTTATACTTGGTAGAGGAGGTTACAGAATGTGCGGAATGCTGGTCGCAGAGGAGAGCGCAGCCCCTTTCTAGTGACGAGGGCTCAAAGAACGTTCGCAAAAGCAGGGTTGGTCTTTGACATCACACACACCTACTGGGCGTGTGTGATCGCGTGTTGTATTATGCTTAGTGCTACGGGGCTATCTTCACTTAGAGATGTGATTGTATCTGTTCACTAGGAAACAGTTGCTATGTTTACTGAGCAGGCCTTATGTACAGAGCAAACAGCGCATGTCCCGGGGCTTTCTAGTTCAATTGTCAGGTTGAGGCATGCAGGTAAACCCTGTCACGCACCTTACTCATTATGCATTAACAAAAGAAGAGTTTCCCCTTTAAGATCCAAGTAATTGGGACAACCCTTGGTCACAAAACCAAAAAAAACCCACATTAGGGTTCCATCCATATCCAACAAATGAATGCCAGTTTTCAAACCAAAAAGTCCAGAACATACATTTTCACCTTTCACAATGCAGTGGTTTCCTGAATCAAACATCTATCCAGTATTACATTTCTAGAAGTTTGTTATGCATGCAATTCATGCAGGGTAATTCTAGAATAGACTGTGAAAGAAACGTGCATGGCTGGATTCATACTGGAAATCATCAACTATTTTCCCTCTTACTTCTGCATAATTGTATTCTAACAATGGAGCATATTATTTGAGTTGCTGTGTTATATGCACTGTTAAAACAAGTTCAAATTCAATTTACATGGATGAATAAACCGTATTAATATAAATAACAACCTTGTGGGCAAAACAACTGAGTGGGTGTATTTTATTTAATGAAGAAAGACATGACATGCTTTTGAACGTGTTTAAAACAATAATTAAACATTTTTCAAAATGCAGTCAACCCTTACGTGAATAAGTATTGCAGGACTAAATGTTTAGTTCTCATCCACCCATGCAATTTTATGAATTTTTAAAGTTCATAATACTGTATGCTTGTGATATCAAACAGCAAGCAGACAATGCTCTTAAATTTACTCTAATTAATGGCACCTTCTTGAAAACTGTTAAAATGAACTTGTTCTGTGTATGGCAGGCCTATTTGGACTAAACAAATAATAACACTGCAGTTTAGGTCTTGGTTGTAGCATTAAATGCTTCAGAGGAAATACCATGGGGTCTCTGCCTATACATAATGGAAAATAGATATGCTACAAAGGTTAACCAGACCCAGCAAAAATAATTTCCCCTAGTAGAAGGGAATTCTTGTGCAGACTAACAGGGTCTGTTTCCCCCTCTCATTCATGCAGAGTACCGACCAAGCCTCGTTCATTGAGACAAATCATGACCCTAACCTACATCATAGGTAATGATATGTGGCTAATAGGAAACTACAAAGTTTTCATTCTGAGTCGTATTTGGATTTTTTCTCTTCACAAATGTGGAGCTAGTTGTGATTTCCCTAGTCGAAGAAAGACAAGTCAACGTGGAAATTCCCCCAAACGGTAGCTCCGCCCAAAAGCACACAAAACCAATAGCTGCATCGCTCTGGTACGCATTCAGCTTTGACCTTGTACGAGAACGAGAAGGCCTATTTCTTTCTAACAGTCTCAGCACAGCATGGATTTGTACAGAGTATCAAACCACAATCAAATGGATTACAACGTAGACAATATGGAACCCAAACACGGCAAGTCGTTACCTGTCCTAGAAGATAGACTTGACAGCGGACTGGATTCCTTAAAAGAGGAGGAATTGGCTACCGAGCTGCAGGAATTGAGAGTGCGTCCCTTCGAAAGCATCGCAGAAGATAACGAACCTTGGAGAAGTGTAGTAACAGAAGACGGAGACACGTAAGTGGACATTAATATTGGTCTACCGTAATCGAATGTGTACTTTTTTGCACACAGGAAAATTTGCTCCCGTAGTTGAGTTCATAAATTAATCTGCTCGGCAATCGGCATTAATATAGCAACTTAATGCAAATAAATTATTAAACGTGCACAACAAAAATGTAGTAATTTGCACGAAAAGAACAAAACTTTCCTTACAATTGAATAAATACAATGGGTATGCGGCGAGTGCAACTTTAGCAAGGAGACCGCTATGGGCGGTGCTTTGGCTCGCGGTGCGCAGCTAGGAAAGTCCCTGGCAGCCTGCCAGTAACTGATAGAACATTTAGATGTGTCAAGCCACAACTCCTGGAAATAACCCGACAAAACTCCAGTCTTGCGAAACGCTATGCAGCCAATGCTTTGTTCTTTTCTTTGCGTCTGTAACCACTTCCCCTTTGTGCATATTTTTAAAGCGCGCAATTTTAACAAAGATTTCAACCTCCCCCCCTCTCCCACCCCCCCCTTCCCACATATAGGTTTCTCCACCTGGCCATTATACATGACGCCACAGAAGAAGCCAACCAGATAATCAAGCAATCTTACAGTCATTCCTTCCTCAACATACAGAACCACCAAAGACAGGTAAATAAGCTTTTCATATTTTCTATAAATCACATTTGCTCACAATTAAACTATACATTATAAATAGGCAATTTATTTAATTTGAAATAAATGCACTCCTGCTCTTTCTATTCATTTAATTGCTAACATTGCATGTGTGTTGTTCTTCAGACTGCCCTCCATCTAGCAGTGATCACAGAACAACCCCAGATAGTGGAGAAGCTCCTAAAAGCCGGCTGTGACCCAAGGCTAGTCGACGACAGTGGCAACACCGCCCTCCACATCGCCTGCAAGAAAGGCTCCCTCACTTGCTTCAGTGTCATTACCCAGAACAGCCATCGCCATCTAACGTCCATCATCTCATACCCCAACTACAGTGGTATGTTGTTTTGTTTTTTTGTAAAGGGGGGTTACATTATGGTCAGGGGAGGCATGAATATATTCGCACAAGCCTTTCTTAACTCTACTACTTTAAATCTGGTTCACTGACCCACAGTATTTTTCTTTTTTTCCATCACAGGACACAACTGTCTTCACTTGGCAGCCATCAACGGCTACATTTCATTGGTGGAGAGTCTCATTGTGCTAGGCGCAGACATCAATGCACAGGTAGGTGTGCCTGACTAAGGTCCCCAGCAGAATAAATAAACAGAACATACCAAACTTTAAAAATGGGGCTCCCATATGCAAGAAGGAACTGACTGGATTCCTGTGCTTCGTTTCTTCAGGAACAATGTAGCGGTCGGACGGTGCTCCATCTTGCCGTAGACCTCCAGAACCCCACGCTGGTCGGCCGTCTGCTGGCCCTTGGCGCCGACGGTAACAGCCTCACGTTCGGGGGCTTCACGCCGTACCACCTGACCTATGGCCGCCAGAGTGAGGAGATTCGCTGCCAGTTGCACGACAAGACGCGTCAGGAGCTCCGGGCGTTGCCCGAGAGCGACGCGGAGAGCGAAGAGGACGACCTCGACCTGTCCGATGACGAGGTCAGTTTGTGCCAATAGCGGAGAACTTACTTTGTTAAAATGCATAAAAAGCATTATTCAGCTAGCCTACACTATTGTTATTAACGGAGGTTGTTTCATGTTCTTCTCCGCAGATGTATGACGATATTAAATTTGGGCAGTAAGAGATGGAGCTCCCATTCTGGTGCTGTGTACATTGTACAGTGAAGCTGCTACTGGGTTGGCTAGCCAAAGGTCCAGGAGGGAGGGGATTTCTTCCAATTGGACCTCCCAATGATCCTGCCAGGAGGTATGGAGCTGGCCCTGGGATCACCGTCAAGAAGATGGGGTCCAGCCTGGTCAATTCCAGGCTGGATCAGCGAAATCAGAACCAACCATGAGTGAATATCCAAAGCTCCAGGACTCATAATACAAGAGATTGACCTCAGTCGTGTGTGTGTGTGTATGTGTGTGTTTGTGTTTATGTATATAAATCTCAGACAAAAACAAAGTGTAATATATTGTAAATACACAGAGCTATTATTTTTTTTATAACTGAATGTTATATTGTGAAATTAAACACTATTGTGTGAAGAAAAAGGTATAATGAATAAAATATTTTGATAACATTTTTGCAGTTGGTGTATTTACTTTAACTTACTGTATAAATTGACTTTAATGATTGATATTAGTAAAACATGAGCAACAGCGTCACTAGATTTTGTCTAGACTTTAGGGTTTAATCACATTGTCCCTTACAGTCTGGGATTTCCTTGTTGGGGCGAGGTCACTGCAAATCTGAGTCACAGTGCTAAAAGTCCCTGGGTAGCATTAAGAGGAACGCAATGTACCAAATATTCCACCCTGCCACTCTGGAAGTACCACTGAATAAGCAGCCTGGCACCAGACCTTGGGAAAGAAAAAAAATCCCAAGGAAATTCTGCACACGGAAATGTTCTTTTACTAAAGATAGGAATCTTAAAATGTACTGTACCAGAAAATGTTTTACTGTATCATGCTGAAGGAAAACATGGTTCATGGGAAATAGTTTCCTTCTGAAACTATTGATATTCACAAGGCATTGCCAGTAATCTGGTCAGTGTTCTAACGTAACCCGTCACTTTATACAACACATCCATGAGTGCGTTTACTAGAAAAACAAAAGTCCTTTCTTTCCCCTCCAGTTGATGTGACGTTGCAGTCAATATTTAGCTGTGCAGAAGTTTAAGTTTTTTCCCCTTGAGTGACTAGCTCCAATGGCAGTGTAAATCTATCCAGTATTTTCACAGTAAACATCAGCTGTTCTATGTACCTGTACAGTGCGGGGGGGAATTTTCAAGGCATTTCTGACTCATCCGTTTCCAAGGAGTCGCACTACTTCCTCTTTCTTTCAGGGGATCTGTTATTTCCCACTGAAGGACATATGGTGCATAGTGGTTTGAAGCACAGCATGTTCACACACGCACCAGGAAAACTTCCCAAAAACGTGCTTGCTTATATCCATATAGTCAGTTTAGATTAAGAATTAATCAACGGATATTAAGAATTTTGATAGTGTTCATTTAGAAAATTGTAGTTAAAAAGAACAATAGGTATGAAGGCGGGGGAGCCAAGGGACACTTCAAAAGTCAGACATCCTCAAATCTACTCACATGACACAAGGTCCACAAGTAAACTGATCTAGCAAGGATCATTTAAAAATATAATAAAAATGCTTAGCTGTCCCCCCCCCCTTCCCCACATGACTTGTATTCTGTCATACAAAAATTGTAAGATCAGGGAATTCTATATACACACACATATACACACTAAGCAATTGAAACAGAATTAAGAATATGTAAAGAGAAAGCAATTGTTCTCTAACAATCTCAGTTGACCTTTGTTAGTACATGTTACGCGAGTGGAAAATGTGCCATAAATGTTGTACGTGGGTAGTAAAATACCCTACCACAGCACCATACAACTCAGAAATAGAACAGGAAGTTCAGAGTCCTTTCCAGTCCAGATTTGCCCACTACTAAATTTAACTAATTAGGCAGTACTGATTTAATAAAAAATATGGGTCATGGGTATGAGAATAAAGAGAAAATTAAGCAAGCATATAAGCAAGAAAATTATAATTTAAAAAAGTATATTCAGAAATTAATAAACTCTGCAACACAAAACAAAGATTGCATTAACTATGAATTATTTTACTCCAAAATGTTTTATTGTTCAATGAAACGGCGGGATAAATGTACAGAAAACAAAGATAACACCAGTCGTCATCTGGGAACTACATATCCCATCATGCTCTAACTTTCAAAAGGTGAGGCAGTTTCTCTGCTAGCTCAGTCCCGCTCTGCCAGGGCCACAAGATGGGTATCCACTTCAGTTTCAGTCAGGATCCTGGGAGGGAGGGAGGGAGGGGGGGAGGGGAGGGGATGGGAGGGGGGGGGGGGGGGGGGGGGGGAAAT
>JAODLL010002141.1:0-12602 GCA_026546735.1 Forbesichthys agassizii
ATCGCCGTATCCGCCCTCGCTGGGGAACCGAGAGGAAAAGCGCTTCCTCCCGGTGTGGCCGGTGCTGGAGCGGGGAGGAGGGTCTCAACGTGGGCGGTACCGCCCCCAGAGGGCGTTAAGAGGACGGAGGGGGTCGCTGGAATCAATATTTTGAAAAGGGGTGCGATTAGCATCTCTTGACGGGCGTTTTTTTTTTTTTTTGCGAGTTTACACCAAATGTTCATATCAATACCAGATTCAACTATCAACTAGGTCTACTTAATAAAAGCTGGTCTGCAACAAGGGTCGGACTACCTGGGTGAATCTAGGAATTTCCTAAACTGCATTTTAGTGTTACAACTGTGTAGTAGCCTAAAAAAAACACACAAAAAAAAAACAGTTCACTTTACAGATTTACCAGTCGACTGCAACTCAAAGAACTACAGGAGCGCAACCAAGGAATATTGAGTGCTTTATCGTTTTACTTTCTTCTCCAATAAAAATGAGAGGATTTTGGATGACCATTACTCCAGATATGCTTAATTCATTCATTTTATACTTTTCTTCAGGTTTTACATTTGTTTTGTTTGTCAAAACAGTGGAGACGGCTCCGTGCATCCAGTGTAGAGATAGGTGAATGGTCTCGAGTTTATAACTGCTTCTACTTCAGTTAACAATGTCTGAAGTTCCTCCTGTGTGAGAAATGCCTTTCCCAGTACTTTTCTTAATGTTGGGAAAACAAGTCGATTCCTGAAAGAATATACAGGTGTTTTTGTGCGTAGGACTAGTTTGTTAATTGTAGCCTCCCTCCAACGCATAAAAGTCCCAAATAATCAAAGAATGGTTTCAAACTGAAAATTTTTGAGATCATTCATCTCCCTTGGAAAACTTGTGTTTTGAGAGATTTTATTTCAGTACTTTTCTGCTTCTTGGATTTCCTTGGTGCTTAACGTACACATGCGCTTTTCCTGTTCGGCGTGTTTTGTATGAAACTATGAACCCATGCTGTGACTCTCAAAACCATGCCCTATGAAAAATATACATTCAGTTATATTATTTTCATTGGCAGATACATTAATTTGTATCATACTTTCAATACCTACTTCTGGTTCTGCATATTCCCACAAGCTACCCCTGCATCAGTCTGTAAACGATTTCTCTTAATTTGGGTCTGTCAGCCAACTCGGTCCACAGAGCGTCCTATGAGTCTTCACACTCATCCCACGTGTCTCGCGGTCAGCAGGGTTTTCCTTACCCTTGCAATGGTATGTATGTTGGTGTGTAGGCTCGTTCTGTCAATGTCTTCGGGGTTCCATTCTCTGACTGAGATTGAGGTGGCTGGGGAGCGGGTCTGGGGTCCCTGATGGTTTGTGTTTTGGGGATGGTGGGAATGGTACTCCCGATGTTTGTTTGTGATTGGAGGGTTGGGAGGATGAGTGTAACATGAGTGGTGTTTTTTACTCATGTTGTATTGTTTGTAATGACGTAGTGTGAAGCACTTTGTGTTACATGAATTTGTATGAAAAGTGCTATATAAATAAATCTGAATTTCCATCACTCGATTGGCTACAAACGGTTTCCATTGTTTAGTCGTACTTCTAATCCAATGAAGTGTGATTTGAGAGTCAGTCCAATAAAATGTGTTATTATCGACAACTTTTAGTTGTTTCTGTAGATAACGTCCTAGCCTAGCACCAATTAGTGCTGCCATTAATTCAAGTCTGGGTAATGTTATTAATTTCAGTACGAGCAACTTTCGTTTTGATTAGGCTGAGTGGCCTTTTATTGTGGCCAGCCTAAGGCACACCTGTGCAATATGCATGGCATCTTGATGTGCCACACCTGCTCACACAGATTTAGACAGATTTGAGAACAAATGAGAGAAATAGGCATTTTGTGTACATAGAGAAAGTATTAGATCTTTGAGTTCAGATCATGATGAATGGGAGCAAAAACAAAAGTGTTGTGTTTACATTTTGTTCAGTGTAGAAACCATGTAGAACCATGAAATTGGACTCAAGTTGATTATAGTCTACTATACAGATTTTATAGAAATATTTGTATTCATTAGTAAAAAACATCCCAAACCTGGCCGAACCCAACGTGCCAGGAGAAATAAAAAGGTCCCAACGGGTCCCGACGAGTTTGGGCAGAGATGTCATGGTCTATGAAGGGGTCCCAAAACATAGGAAGAAGAGAGCACACACACACACAGTCCTCCTGCACAATGAAGGTCCAATCACATCTTATTGTAATAACAGGTTTAAAACACAAAGTTATAGTGGATCCATGACAATTAAAATGGGTGTCCTTCTGTAGTGTGTTTTAATGCATGTTGTTGAATCCCATCCAATACGTATTACAAGTATTTATGCACAGCTGTGGTTTATTATAATATTATATAGCATCATAGATATTATCAACATCTAATATGTATTACAAGTATTTACAGTATACACAGCTGTGGTTTATTATACACCATCATAGATATTTTATTTAGGTTTATTTTGTGGTTTCCATTTACTTACTTACCATCATTATAATAATACCATTATTAAAAAAGTATTTTCCCCAATTTTTTTTAAAGGTGGAGTCAGCCACTACATCTACGGAGGTAAAATATACTTTTTATAAAATTCAGTAATTGTGTTCTTATGGTAACTTTAACATAATCTGGTGTTGCTGCACAGCCATGCTCTGTGAATGGGAACACACAGATCACAAACAGAACACTATCCTAGCCTTTGCAATGTGTGTCCAATTTGGGGGCGGAGCTTCTAAGGGAGCAGCCTATGGTATTGAAGGGTGGGGTATTTTTGTTTCTGTCTCCAGGATTGCTCACTCCACCTTTAAATTCATAATGTACTGATGTAATACTTGTATTGTGAATGGCATAACAACATAAGAGTAATGTTTCAGTTTCTATCTATGTTAAAGTTTGGATGGCTGTAATCTGTCAGAGAGAAGCTGTGAGGTGTTAGCCTCACTTCTCAGCTCCAAATCCTCTAGTCTGAGAGAGCTGAACCTGAGTAACAATGACCTGCATGATTCTGGAGTGAAGCTGCTCTCTGCTGGACTGGAGAGTCCACATTGTAGACTGGAGAAGATCAGGTCTGGATCAGTAAACCTATTTGACAACAGAAATAGACATATTTATTTAAAAACATCCAATACTTATTATAGAAAGACACTATACATTGCTGCTGTAGATTATCGGTAGTATGTGCATTGTAATTATGTGCAGTGTCCACCAGGTAGAGCAGCCTACCATCTGAAACCACAAAAACATATTTCCTGACCTTCAGTGTCACTAAATTGCACTCATTGTGCTATGATATAAATCCCCTTAACGAAGACGTGCAAATTATTACGGTATCCTACCAAGCGGGCGGCCGTTCGCTGTTGTCACTTTTAGGCTACTTTACTTATCAATTCTAGGTGTGTTGTGTGTTTAGTGTTTTTTTTCCTGACCTGGCCCCTTGCATGTGAACATGTCGCTTATGTTGTAGCATTTTATAGCTTATGTGGCAAGGGCCTTTCTCTTTTTCATTCGATCCCTCACTGCTCCTTTCCTTTTCTGGCTATCCATTTCGCCATGTGATCGCTATTAGAGCAGGTGGTTGCAGAGCAATGCACCCTTGCGCGGAGACACAGTAGCGTGCACACGCTCAAGAGAGAGAGAGAGAGTGTCGCGCAAATTAATGGACCGTTGCTTCTCCGTGGCGTCATCTCATTCCTGCTTGCTTGTCATATATACCATATATTATAGCTTGTGCTGCTGGGCAAGTTCACGGCAGTCCAGGCAGTCAGACAAAAAACGACATCAGACCACTGGGAAATCTCCCGGACTTGTCAATGGCCAGTCCGCCCGTGCCTCTCATACAGGGTAGACACATAGTGATCCAGAGTGGTGCATATGCATCTATGATCATCACAGACCTGGTTTCCACACCTCTCATACAGGGTAGACACATAGTGAACCAGTGTGGTGCACATGCATCTAAGATCATCACATACCTGTTATTGCTGTTATTCTATTATTTTTCTCATGAACAAACAGACCATACAACACTATCCTAGCCTTGAGATTGAGTATTGAGTATTGGGAATGGCATGACAACATACTGTAAGTGTAATGTTTCAGTTTGTATCCAACTTTGTTAAAGGCTGGATGGCTGTAATAAGTCACAGAGAAGCTGTGATATGTTAGCCTTGCTTCTCATCTCCAAGTCCTCTAGTCTGAGAGAGCTGGACCTGAGTAACAATGACCTGCAGGATTTAGGAGTGAAGGTGCTCTCTGCTGGACTGGAGAGTCCACATTGTCGACTGGAGAAGATCAGGTCTGGATCAGTAAACCTCTGACAGAAACAGAAAAACCATATAACCTTATAAACATAGTAGTTTTGTTAATAGACCTGTGTCTGTGTGTGTGTGTGTGTACCCAGGTTGTCAGGCTGTCTGGTCACAGAGGCAGGCTGTGCTTCTCTGGCCTCATCTCTGAGCTCCAACCCCTCCCATCTGAGAGAGCTGGACCTGAGCTACAACCACCCAGGAGACCCAGGATTGAAGCTGCTCTCTGCTGAACTGGAAGATCCACACTGGAGACTGGACACTCTCAGGTATGGAGGCCTGCTGCCAGCCAGGGCCAATGGCTGCTAGAAGGATCCAGTCAGGAGCTTTAGTGCTGCATAGGACTCATGCTGAAGCTTCTAGAAGCTATGTGTTTCCATGATCACAGACAATCTGCTGGTCTGACTTGGTTTCTTCCCCCAGTGTGGACCATGGTGGAGAGTGGAGGTAAAACCAGGTGTCAGGAAGTGTATATACAGTATATATATATTTGGTACATATATATACATATATATATATGTATATACTGTTTACATTTATTTGTGTGTATATATATACTGTATACATATATATGTATATATATCAGCCTTGTATACATATATATGTATATATATCAGCCTTGTGCATTTTAGATCATTGTCATCAAAATGATAGCCTATAGTTCACATTAGAAAATACACAGTACACTGTTATATTCAGAACATGCATATATTTTGACTAGCTTGTTGGTAGACAATAAATCAAGGACTTTTCATTCTCATGGCAATGACATGTTCATCAACATACACGTTTTCTCTTGAGGGATAGACTAAGGACTTTGTTTAGTTACATGCTTTTGCAGATACAGTACTGTAATACATTGTGTTATGTTGTATGTATGAATAGTTTTGAGAAATTACTGTTATACTGTAAGCTGGCTTGCAAGTGTTACAGTAAAACTGAGTCGAAAATGTACCAAAGCTACAACAACAATAACTTTTGTGCTATGAAATAGTTTTGTGTTTTCTTTCTGATTCACAATGGCATTATAATTTGTTGACAGACCAAAAGTACAGAACATTTTCAATAATGTAATTGGCATAAAAAATGTAGCCATAGTGTACATTAGACAATAGCAAAAGAATGTAGTTTTATATTGACAACACGACTAAGCATTTTGACAAAACTGAGCAACGTGTTTGTCAACAATGACACAAGGACTTGACATTCTGATGGCAATGACATGTTCATTGATGTAAAAATGTGCTCTTGACAGATAGACTAAGGATTTTGAGCAAGTTACAAGCTTTTGACGGAAATACATTGTGTTTTGCTGTTTGAACAAATTGTTTTGAGAAATGTACACGCTGGTTTGCAACTGTTAAAAAGAAATCGAAACATTTACCAAAGTGACTGAGAAAAACTGTAAACTGGTCTTGGACTCGACAAAAGTGGTCTGGACTACAGCCCTCGTCTGGGGTGACAGACATTGTGTCTGGACAACATGACAACCAGGCCATAGCAAAGTGGTAAAATAATGATCTCTGGGATGTTAATCCAACTCAGATGTAACTAAGGGTAATCAAGGAAAGTCAGGGTTGACAAACTGATTGCTTAAATTGGTGTTAAACAGTACTACGACAGTAATTAAGATATGTGATTAGTTGATTCGATGTTAACATAACTGGAGTAACCTTCGTATAAATGAGCCACATTCAGAAACAAAGGTTGGGTTTTTTATTTAATATGGATGAATGTCGTTGAAAATCTTAAAATACATGTAGGATAGCCTCCAAAAGACCAGGGGCCTCATGGGACCATGACCTACAAAATCTAACACTGTGGCCAACAAAGCCAGGGAGCCCTGTTATAGTGCAATGTGTCATTGCACGTACAATTAAACAGTCTTGTAGCCTACCAAGAAATGTAATGCAGTTCACACACTGACACTCTCTATGTTTATACTTACACTAAATAGTCATCATTAAATAATAAGTGCTAAAGTAGTAAATATCTAACACACTTAATTTAGCCTACACATGGGAAAAATGTAATATCCTATGACGTGGTGTGTATTAATCATTTTCATTATTTATACAACTTTAATTGTATGGGTTTATAGGGAAGTTACAGACAATGTTACTGAGATTATGGACAGAGCCCCAGCCTTAATGGGGCCCTAAGCAACATTTAATTTAGAGGCCCCCCACCGCCAGTAATATTCACTCTTATCGATGCTTGATTATTTGCACACCATCTGTAAATCTATCACACCCATTATTACTGTCAGGGTTCCCACAGGGTTCCCACTGTCAGGGTTCCCACAGGTTTTGACAAAGTCAAATGTAAAATTACCTGACTTTTCCTCAACTTTCAGTTTGATGTCCATGTAAAATGCATAGGAAGAATGACAATGATAAAAAACGGAATATGTCAGCGAACTCGGGCTTGAATTTTGCCCTAGTACTTTTTACTTTTAGAGCCCTAAAAGGAGAAGTGCCCCTTTACATCTCTGACCTGATACAGCTGTGCACATCCTCTCGTCAGGGTCAGAGATTTTTAATTGTTCCCCATACACATTTTAAAACTAGAGGGGACCGTTCTTTTTAGGCTGTGGCACCTAGGTTGTGGAATGCTTTGCCCCCTTCCCTTCGCTGCTTGGATTCGGTGGAAACTTTTAAAGCACAGTTGAAAACTATTTTATTTAAAGAGGCTTTTAGTTAGACTGTAGGGTGGTGAGGCCGGTCCGACTTGTATTTCTGTTTATTTGCTTTTGTTTGGTTATTTATTTGTGTCATGTGCTGTCATGTATTTACTTTTGTTGTATTTTATTCTACAGTTGTGAAGCACTTTGTGATTTTTATCTGTGAAATGTGCTATATAAATACATTTTACTTACTTACTTACTTACTATGCCTACTTCACTGGTTTCTCAATAAATGGAAACGTGCAGTAGGCTCGTGATGATGCAAAGTATGGCCAGTTCTGGTTAAACGGCATCCATCAGCTATAGCCTACATAACGATGTTACCGAAGTAGGATAGATTTGCTAAAATACTAAAATAGCCCAATTAGTTTTTTGCAAGATATCTTACACACGACCATTATGTTAACAGCACATCAAATTGATTAGCTTTTACACGTTCTAAAAATGTGCGAAAGATTAAATTAAAGTATAATAATTTGCTTGCAGTACTTTCTGATGCCACCTGGTGGAGCACTGCCCCTCTAGCCCATAATTAAACCATGCCCCTGTCCATATGGGTATAAGGAGATGCAACAGTTTTTTTTTATCGTATACTGTATATGGTGATGTTATGCAAATAGGTACGCCTGTTTCCTCTCTCTCAACTATAAAGTGATATATTGTGTCTTGTTCTCCACCAGATGCCTCTGAACTCACACTGGACCCAAACACAACAAATTTAGACCTCTCTTTGTCTGAGGACAACAGGAAGGAAGAAAAAAGTCCTATTCTGATCACCCAAACCTCCCACTGGGCTTAGGTGTTGTGCAGAGAGAGTCTGACTAGGAGATGTTACTGGGAGGTAGACTGGAAAGGACGGGTTTATATAGGAGTGACATATACTGTACAAGGATCAGTAGAGTAGGAGAGGGTTATTACAGTAGTCTTGGATATAATAAGTATAATATAATATAATAGTATATATATAATATAATAAATAAGTTCTGGGTTCTGCACTCTAATGATGTAACAGGTTACACTGCCAGAAACAATAATATAGACACACCCATCTCCATGTCCTCTTCCTGCCTGTGCCTATGTCTGCAACACACACTTTCCTGATTGTAGTCCGTATGAGCTATTGTTGGTCACACATAGCATTAGCGATTTTGACAAGAGCACTTGATGTTTTGTGACGATAAAATGTGTAGGGGCATTTTGCAGTTGCAAAATGTAATTCACCTTTACACCAAGTTTAATACATAGCGTAAATGGCACAGCAGTCTGCCTACGCACATTTGTTTACGACGATATGGAACCGGTGTTAGTATGAGTTGAGATCATTTTTCTAATAATGTTTTTATAACTTGTTGAATTGTGGAGTCTAAATATGGTATGTTTTTTGATACGTGTATATGCCAATTTCTGATACTTGTATTTCCTAAACCTGATTTAATTATTTTAATGAGAGACATTTTTTTGACTAAACGTAACAACTAAATTTGCTGTAAGGATTTTTCATAGACAAAAACCTTATTAAAAATATATCTAAAAGAAAAATCATGGTATATATGCAGGTACATATCAAAACATTTGAATATTGTAAAGAAAGTTAAGTCATTTCAATAATTTCAATAATTCAAAGTTAAACTCATATATCATGGATGTATTACACACACAAATAGATCAAGCATTTGTTTTAATCTGGATGGTTTTGTTTTACAGCTCATGAAAACCACAAATTCAGTATTTGCAAGGAAAAGTATACATTTGCTTGCTTTTTTTTTTACAAATAAGATTTAAAAGATAAGATAATTTTGCATTCACTTCACAATTACATTACATTATGTGTTAATCTATCACATAAAATCCCAGCAAAATAAATGTACGTGGTTGTAACGTGGCATGTGGAGAAGTTCAAGGGTTATGAATACTTTTGCAAGGCACTGTATATATGTTTGTCCCTAGACAAATATATTAGATTATAAAATTATAGAACAAAACATGTTAAATACATTTTTTTAATGGCCTAATCATACATTCATAGTTTATCAATCTATTATTAACTGTGTCAGGCTTAGACATGTTATTCACATACATTATTATATTAATAATTTGTATTATATTTTATTATATTATATTTATTATTATTTGTGTGTTTTGGTGGAAAAACAAAAATCAAAAGCAAATAAATGAGTTATTTCACAATATCACTTAAAAAAATAGAAATCACTAAAAACAATTAATTTAATTAAATATGATATTGCAGCAACATTACTAATTAAAAATATATTGTAGGCTGCACAATCGCCTGCAGAAAATGTAGGGAAAGCTAGCCCCCAACCTCAATTAAACTAATCAATTTTTTGCAATTATCTTTGGGTTACAAAAAAAAAGCTTTACTGTCATCTCAACCTTATGATAATTGCCATAATAATGTCAGTATATTGCGTCCACATGTGTTCAAAGAAGGACTGCCTACATGGGATAGGGCAGATAGTTGCCAAAGCCTGGGAGGTCAGGGTAAAAATGGAGAATGCAATTTAAAAATGTAATGTACAACATGCAATGGAAATAAAGTAGCTACAAATGCTGTTGGAGATGGGGAAAAAATAACTTCTTGCTATCCATCGCAAGCAATGCCAAGGAAAATTTGCTACATGTGCAGTAGAGTTTATATGCTGGAAATGTGCAACAAATAGTTATTCATGAAAAAAAAAATCCTTTATAATGAATGGCATTACATGGATTCTTTTGAATTACTTTCTACATTTCATAGTTGTATGCCACCCTTGCTAAGCCTTTATAAAGCCTTACTCATTCATAGTTTCATTCATTGTTATTTTATTAAATTAATTCATGCATACTGATTATTGATACTAGCCAGCCCATTGTGACCATGCCCTAAGTGTAGCAACAAGCTCATTGACCACGCCCACGATGATGTTGCTGATGATGTCACACATTAATAAGTCACACAACACAGTCAAGTAGGCAGAAATAGCATGTTGAGAGAGAAAGCTATGACAGCATTGCGTGTCATTTTAAACATTGCTAAAAGTGTTGTGTCACCACAGAGAACAGTAATGTTGATGGTCCCCAAGGAAATGAAAGGTGATCTGTGGAAACACTTGAAACACCCTGAGCAAGATGCTCTGTCTGATGAGCGTTCCATTGAGCAAACAAAGAAGGACTGCCTACATGGGATAGGGCAGATTGTCACCAAAGCCTTGGAAGTCAGGGCAAGGATGGAGAATGCTATTAAAAAATTGAATGCACAACATGCAAAAGAAATTAAGTGGCTCCGAATGCTGTTGGAGATGGAGACAAAAGAACTTCTTGCCATCCATCGCGAGCAACTCCTAGTGAAGGAGAAGATGTTTCATGCCAAGGAAAATGAGCTACGTTTGCGGTTTCTTCAAGCGCAAGACCACTTTGATGGAGTTTGTGAGTCTCTTCGTAAGGAAAATCACATCCTGAGTGGCAAGCTCAACACAATTTGTCAATACAAATAATGTTGGGCACATTAACAATCACATTAATCATACCGTTCCGCTCATGATTAATATTGAATTGATAATACTGTTTTAGGTGTACAGGGAGAAAAAAAGTCTACAATAAGCTAAAGATCCCTCTCAAACACAACAAAATGTTTCACTGAAATTATTGACAGAAAGTATTGCTTATTTAGAATTCAGTTGTGCTAAATCTTGGCTGCCAAAACAGGGGCCTAAGCTGAGGCTTCCCAGGATCCTTTGCTTTTGCGGGCCAACCTACGTAAACTTTTGGAGGACATCTTAACACCCATGTGATTACTGAACCTTTCTACCCTTAGTGCCAGCAGGTGGCGCTGGCTGCCAAGTCCAGCGCCAAGTGCTGTTGTGCTTGGCCAAAGTTGAATACGTATTGAAGGAATAAGTCCTATATGAATGTTCCTGTAGAGACGCTATCTTTCCTTTGTAGATTAATATAATTAAATATAAGGCAAGCTCAGAGCTGGCATTATACTGTTATTATTTAACTGTTGTGCTACATTGTCTCTACATTTAAATGCATACTCTACACAAACAAAACAACTAATTTGAAAAATGTTGCCTATTAGGCTACACAATTATCGAGCGCTATTCAAAAATGTACAAAAAGATGAAAAACCTGTTGCACTGTGTGAACTTAAACTGTGAGTGTTGAAAAAAGTGATATCTTCCATTAGCATCAGTCTAGTGTAACACACACATTTGTATTTCCATCAACACACACTCACACACACACACATTACACACACACCTTTGTATTTCCCTCACGTTTCACTAGTCAAGGGTTAGTTCCCAAGGGAAGGAGAGAAAGACAAAGAGGATGAGAGAGAGAGTCTGTATGAGATTGGATAACGATTGGCCTACAGGAACATGTGTGTGTGTGTGAGCACAAGATATACCCTGCTGTTAAAAACCATGTGTCAAGGTTAGAGGTCAAACCCTACTGGATACGCAGAGAGGCCCTGGAGAGGAGAATATAATGTAAATAAAGGAATAGGGGGAATAAGAATAATAGTCTATTTACATGCTGAGGTTGTGCACTTGCATATGCTTGTTTGTGTCTGCTTGTGTGTGTGTGAGTGTGTCTGTTGTGCACTGAATTTTCATTTTCACTGGATTTCAGTGAACAATAGTAATAGCTGTGTTCCCCACCAAGAGTGGTGTGCAATGGCTTCTCATTGTGTGTGTGTGTGTGTGTGTGTGTGTGTGTGCGTGTGTTGGCGTGCATAGCCTTGGGGAACGAGCACAATTTCACTGTCTATTAATAATTTAACATTAATGGTGCGTATACCGTAGCCTTCAGTGTCCACAGGGGGTCAGTGTTGTGACACAATATTACAGACCATTCAAAATGAGCCGTGAACATTTAAAAGTTATGTTAGAGTCGACAGAAAGGAGAGATATGGCCATACCACTATACTGCCATGATTTGAAGATGTCACACTCAAATGCTCTCACAGACATTGTGTTATTGTGTATTGTACTATTTTTACATTACAGCAGGGCAGACGAGAAAACATTTAGCCAGTAGGATTCACTGAGATGGAGAGCACTTAGAATTACATGGTTTGGATAGACAGGTGTCCCTGCTGTTCCTGAAGAGAGTGGGCAAAATGTGCCTTGAAAAAAGCTTTGTTATGGTCGTTTAATTTGTATCATAACTTCTCAAACACATCTCACAATGGGCACTATGGTCACCCTTTCTCTCTAGCAGAAAGCATGCTGCATATGGTGATGAGATGGTAATGCAGGGGCTGTGCACAATGAATTATCTTACTGTAAATAAATGACTATGGGAAAGACAGTATGTCTTTGTCATTCTCACATAAACACACTGCAACAACATGTCAGAAGACTGTTTTGGTTGCTTAACAACTAAATGTCTATCATCGTCTAATGTGATCTCCAACAGGTCTCTGTTGCATTGTCTGCTCCTGGGCGTCACCCGACTGTTGCTCCCGACTGACAATGCAAGACATTGCTTTTAAAGCTGCTGCACTGCACCTCTCTCTCTCTCTCTCTCTCTCTCTCTCTCTCTCTCTCTCTCTCTCTCTCTCTCTCTCTCTCTCTCTCTC